>NW_019379621.1:178768-192709 GCF_000648655.2 Copidosoma floridanum | reverse complement strand
TTTTTTTTTTTTTTTTTTTTTTTTTTTTTTTTTTTTTTTTTTTTTTTTTTGTGAAAGAAAAAAATAATTCAAAGTGAAAGTAAAATCATTGTGGGAGAATAAAATTAAAATTTATTAAAAAATTAATTGCTTCGGAGTGTGAGGGGGAATGGTGGGTAAAGGTGTGTAAAGGTCTGTAGAAGAGTAACACGGCATGGTTGGCAGATATATATATATAGTGGGAAGAGGGGAAGTGTATGGAGAACAATTGGTGAGGGGGACGGGGTAAGGGGGGAAACTTGAGAGGAAGAGACTCTGGGTAAACGACTTTCGTTTCAAAAAAAAAAATCTGTCGTTTTTAAAATTCCAGCCCCCCGAGTAACGCGACATAAAGAACTTTGTTCTAAAACTAAGCCAAACATAGTAAAAATTGTGAAAATCATATTTTTTATGACTCAAAATTTATTGTTTAGTCAAAAAAGTAACCCTTTAAATTTTTTAATCGAATTTGTTATTAACAGCGATTGCCAAATGATAAAGAAAAGTAGCTCGGCTCACTGTTATCAGATTAAAATTCATCTAATAAAAAACGATGTGTCCATTGCATTGACCTTGATTGGCCACGGACGCTTAAGAGAACCATCGTACTTCTGCAAATGCCATATGAGTGCGAGAAGAACTTTTTCACTGTTGAAGGAACAAAAGATACATTTGAGGGTGACAGGGCTCATAAAAAAATACGTATAGCAGTCTTTGCTCTTGCAGGCGTAGAATACGTTGTTCAATCCTGCTTGAGGTCCAAAGGGAAGCTAGAGCAGAGTTTGCCCCAGGAAGATGTTCACAAAATCTCACTTAAAAATGGTTACGCCATGGGACAGCTTTGGAAAAGAAGGGCGGGTGAATGAAACATTCTCGAGTTTATTTTAAAATGTTTAACATTACATCTAATATCGATGTGCCGAACGCGATCGCTCATCGTGGGGGTCTGGGGGTACGTTCTAAAATGGTCATTATATCGATTGTATATTGATAAGTATCGACTAGCTGTTAACTAATATTTCTGACATCATGTTTAAGTTGCTGGTAAGCAATATCAGTTATATAATTTTGACTTTTGGAGTGTAGCCATTACCACTCAATCACAGAGATACAAGAATTCTCATGTCTTTATGCATGCTCTCAGCAGGACCCCATGATTTTCGATACATCGCAAAATTGATTGCAATCTATCGCAGCTTTGCATAATACACCTCATACCTCAAAACTCTGTATAGTTGCCTACGACGCAGTATAGTGTCAGCCCTTGCTTGGAGTAGGATTGTTACATACTTCATTGTTTTTATACAAACATGGACATTATTTTTTTTTTAAGGCAACTTATCCTAATTTAGAATCTATGAACGTCCCTTAAAAACAGGTAAGTTTTCATTTCTTTATTATTCATAGTACGTATTAAAACCAAATGCAAATTTTAATATCAAAAATAAACAGTAGTCCAGGCTTAGTTTTCTTCTTTTACTTGCTTTGTTGTACTTCAATGTGGCTTAATTAATACTAGAACTTAATTATTATTTTTAATTTGATGCAGATACGCAAAAATACTGAACGTGATCGTCAATCCAATGCAAATGTGCCTGCAAGCCTTGTGCTTATAACCAAAAAACGTACTGTTGATCCTTTTGAGACTCAATCTGATGAATATGTACTTTCCACGAAAAGTGAAGATTTTTCTGGTTCGTGATGTATAATTATTCATAAATTATGTATATGTACATGTTTCTTGCTTTACGAAAAAATGAGTCTCATCAAATGTTTTTCTGTTCATAGGAAACGTTAGCTCTAGAGAAGCATCAAAATTTAAATCTACTTTGAAGCCCTGCGAGTTTGGTGAGTCAGTAGCTGGTAACTCTGGCACAAGCCTATATCATGAAAGGAAGTAAGATTTAGCATGGCTGCTCAAGAACAATATGTTTTGGAGAAAGTTGTTCAAGATCAGAATAACAGAAATCGTAATTTAGTTTGTTGCACAACCTGTAAAAAATTTAACGATGATGCTTCTAGAGTTGTAAGAAATGGATCTGTTCCTCTTGCTTTAAGCATTCGTGCAGACGGTATTCAGAAACTGGAGCGGATTATAGACTACTTCGACTCAGATATACATAAAGCTGATGTTAACGCAAAAGAAGCTGCAGAATTATGGAAGCAGCAATCCAACAAACATACCTAGATTAAGACTTTAAATAAAGACTTTAAAAAAACATAGAGCAATGATTGTAAATGATTTAATTACCTTGTGTATCGACATTTTTAACGATTCTTTGTTCAAAAAACCAACTGGTCATACTTGGCCAGCTCCATCGTTAGCAGTTATGCGTACTAAATTGATATAATTCCAAATAAATGACTCAAATGGCTGGAAAACTCAGCTGGATGAGTTTCAGCCTCAAAGTTCTACCCTCCATTATAAGGATGATATTGTTCATGCTGAAATGCTATACATAATTGGAGATTTAGAGAGAAAAAAGCTTAGGGAAGACTCCAAATCTGCACTTTGTATATCTCTACAGATGGATGGGAGTGTGGATCGTGGCAATAAAGATATGAATTACGTTGTTGCAAAGTATGTTACTAAAAATGAGCCAACAGTGATTAACAGTTGATTTATTGGAGTCAGTCAACCTGAACCAAGAAGAGCCACTAGATTACTCAAGGCAAATGTCAAGACTTCTCCGGATGCTTTCTTTCCAATGGAAAAATTAGTGAATGTTACAACTGATGGCGAATCTGCTAATACTGGAGGCCACGAAGGTCTTTGGAAATTGCTTGAAAATCACTTAGGGCATAAAGTGTGGACTGTGTGGTGTTATAATCATTGATCTGAGTCAGCAATGGAATCAGCCTTAAATTTAGTGCCTGAACTGAAAATATGATTAGCTCATTTAAAAGAGATTTCAACATATTTTCAAACTTCTCCCTCCAAACTCAAAAAAATGCAACAAATTTTTTTAAACAACCGTTCATTTCCACCTCATTTTAAGGGACGATTTTCTGAACATGTCCGTAATCTCATTACTGCAATACTTCATAACCTCTCTGGGTGTATTCACTTTTGGCAAGAACTTATATCCGTCCCGGATAATTCTTTGGGAAAGGAACGATGTTCTGCTTCAGACATGCTGAAAACTTGGAATGATGAAAGTTCTCTTGAACTGGAGCAAACGTGCTTGATGGCTGATAAAACTTCAATTCTATAAACTCTTTAGAAAAGTTTGCAATGGAGTAACATGATCTTACCAGATGTAATAACTTTAAAAAATAATGCTTTACAAAAACTAAGGCTTATTGTGGATAACCCCTATCCAGGTGGTCACGAAGAACAGCTGCTAAAATCTCAATCGAATGCAATTAATGAAACGGTTGATGAGCCAAAGTAATCGTCCAGAAAAAGGCGAAAAATTGCTAATTTGTACGTTACAACTGGTGTTCGTGAATGGTTAGCTGTCAGGAAAAAAGTTGTAATGTTGTTTAAAAACTTTTTGGATAAAAGATTAAATATTAAAGACAATAGTATAATAAAACAGTTTTATTCATTTTTAAATGCTAACGCACCAAAAGAAATGATAGATAATGGTTAAGTATGGAGTGAAACCTTTTTTGGTGGGGATGATGAAGTACCTGAGTTTTTAACGAATGTTTGCGATTGTTGGTCATTAAATTAAGATGTATTTCTTGAATTACCTGTATTAAGAAGTTCTCGAAATTTCAGATACGAGAGTGAAAGTATCACATAGACTGCTGAAACTAATTCCTGTAACGGCTGGAATCTTGCAGAGGCTGTTGTGCTTTCTTATGATTATATCACCTCACTTAATGACCGTTGAAAAAGTAATTTCTTATTTTAATCAACTTCAGTCTAGACACAGATCGTCTCTATCTGATGAGACGATGAATTTCAGAATGTTTGTAACATTAAATGGTGTAGGAACGGCTCACTATGATCCATGACCGGTAATTTCAGAATTTTTAATTGAAAAAGAACGTCGTTACTGTGAATCAGAACTGACTGCTTTTTCTACTAGAGATTTCGTTAAAAAACTCTTTAGAAAAAAGTAATTTGTAAACTTTGTCTCATACGACATTATTTTACACTTTTTTGTGATCCCAAAGTTTTTTATTACTATTACTGAAAATTTTTTATGAAATAATTTAATTCAATCATTAAAGTAACCTCTACACGTTTAGTTTTTACTTAACTGGTAAGATTCATTGTTTTTTGGGCAAAACTCCTTACTGCAAGGCCAAAATGGACTGTGTAGCCATTTGGCCACAAATTTATTATTTAAAAAATGGCCTGGCGTTATATGATTGATATTTACAGCAAAAAAGCAACATTGGAGTAGAACAAGGCAGAAATCAAGAACAATATTTACTAACCCACAGGTACTGATCTGCTTAACAGCTTATAACTGCAATACTGCGTTGAAAATGACACACCTTACATTCTTAGGAGAGTTATGTTTTGCATTTTTGGGACTTGTAAGTGCTAGAGCTCAACTGCATGACATAACTTTCTTTAATACTTATTTAGAGAAAGATATAGAATTTGCCTCTCTTTTAGTAAATAATATAAGTGTTATCTTCTATTATTTCCTAATTTATCTGGACCAGTGTTCATATTGTCAGTAGAATTCCATCGTCATGGGTTTGGAGCTAAAGTTGGTGACTCTTACAAAATTCGTGGAGTGAGTAGAGTCCCGTTGTAAGGTCTCTACGCATTTTATGAGAGTTGCCAACTTTATCTCCAAACTTATGACGATGGAATTCTACTGACAATATGAACACTGATCTGGACTGAACCGTGTTATTTACACACACAAGAAAGCATTTGTATAAATGATATTCTGAAACATATAATATGTTCTACATGTTACTTTTGAATAGAAATTAACATTGGCACCAAATTTACTATAATTATATACTATAAATATTATGAATAGGTTCTATTGATTAAACACATAAATCTGTTGGTATACATACAGTAGACAGTAGTACAGATCATAATATAAATTACATTCATACACAAAATATTGTCCTGGCACAAAAATATTATGAACTTTATCGACACATTCAGCTGTTGTGCTTAAAATTTTTTATTATTTGGTTAGCTGAAGCGTGACAGAGTTCTTCTGTTGTGTGTGTTCGTGTTTCATTTCAATATAAAAATATTTTAATTCCAATCAAAATTAACTTTCAGAATAAGGTTGGAAAAAGGTGTTAGTTTATATTTTGTAAATTTTTGTTATCCGATATTGTCTAAATTATTGTTGCAAAATCCTAAGTTAAAGTCAAATAATATTTCTTTCAAGAGGCAATAATGATTTAATGAAATCGGGGCTTGAAAAATAATTGTTAAGTGTATTTCCTTTTTTAAAAGGAAATAATATTTAAAATACTTAGTATGTTTAATTCAACATTTTCATTTTTTAAAATTCCACAGGTCTTTATCCCAATTTACAGTCAACGAGATATTATATGAATTATGTGATAACATGTTTCTTACTTTAAACATAGTAAGACTACATTAACTAGTGAATATCTTAAGGTGGTTCTTACGGTCAACAAAATGATTCAGGATTATTATGAAACTAAATGACTGATTTTCTGTTATGTCCTAAGTATAAATAGATTTCTTCAGATTATTTAAAAGTCCAGTTTTTTAAATAAAACAGTTTAAAGTTAAAGACGGTAACATATGCTCTTATGTAAACATCATAAAATTAAATATTTATAACGAGCACAGAGAAAAAGAATATTGAATATTCACCGAATGTTGTATACATGAAATCACTTTTATAACCACAGAGTCATGTTCTGCATTCACATTTACTAAATTTGACAAAGTTTCTCAAACGCTGCAAACATGCTGACCCAGCTTGGAGGTTAACCTAGAAATTGCTTATGATGCAAGGATTACTAGAACTCTGCTGGCTAACTGCGATGTTGTCACGCTTCCGTTGCTTGTTTTTTCTGTCTCACTTGCACGAATGACTCTTCCTCACTCAAGCCATATCAACCACCTGAAGAGTCAGAATAAATTTTTTTGAAAGTGTTAGGAAATGATCTTATCCATGAATGTAAGCTACACTAGCGCTCTCTCTCGGTCTGGCGCAAAACTTTACACTATTTGATTGACAATTATAATTGTTGGGGGTCAGATTCAAGGGTCAAATAAGCACACAGTGGATGTGCAACAGTAAATAGATTTACTTGAAAACAGTCGGAACGATTGACGTAGTTAAAGGCGCAGGGCGATCTGTTCACGCAGCAGGTGGGCACTCGCCAGCGGGGCGACGTCGTTAGTTCTAGTGTTTCTCGCTAGTTACGCGATCGACACACGTCAGCATGGGCGTGTATATAATATAAAAGTACGGCTATTGCCGAAGACGCGGCAAGTCGAATACATGGAAACAATATTATGATACAAGGTCCAGATACATGTATTACAACGTTCCCTCTACTTAAATGTTTTCGGCACGTACTCAATAACATTCCATTTGTTACGCAAGAATTCAAATTTTTTGGCACTAAGCGCTTTCGTCAAAATATCGGCGTACTGTTCGTGTGTGTTTACATACTGTGAATTTATTACATTTTCTCGTAGCTTTTCGCAGATAAATTGGTATCGGACATCGATGTGCTTTGACCTTCTGTGAAATTCTTGATTCCTTGTTAAGCGAATGGAACTTTGGTTATCAATATTTAACGTAGTTGGGGTTTCACATCGATGTCCGATATTATGCAATAGTTTTCGCAACCAGACAGCCTCCTTAGTCGCCTCGCACGCCGCAACAAACTCTGCTTCAGTAGTGCTGAGAGAGACGCCTGCCTGTCGTTGTGAAGACCATGCTAAGCAACCCCCACTCAGAGTAAATAGGTAAGCCCTCGTCGACCGACGCGTATCAAGATCTGCGGCATAGTCAGCACCAGAGTACCCGACAAGTGAATCGCACTTACGATAGGTATGAAAGAGTATTCCAAAATCACGCATACCTTTTACATATCGCAAGATACGCTTCGCCACATTCCAGTGCGATTCTTCATAGTTATCAAGATACCCGCTTACAAGTCCAACGGAGTACGCTATATCAGGTCGTGAGACCAAGGCTAAGAATAAAAGCGAGCCGAATAATTTTCGATACGGTGCGTTTAGCGTGCCCGACTCAGGGCGCGAGTTAACAAGTCTCACGTGCGGGTCAGCTGGTGTTTTAACAGGGTTAGTGTCTGTCATTTTGAACTTTTGCACAAGTTTATCGATGTATAGCCCTTGGCTTACAAAAATATAATTTTCATTTTGGGCTATTTCCATTCCGACAAAGTAGTTTAGTTCGGCACTGGTTATCTCAAAGTTGTTTTTGAAAGCTTAACAATATTATTCAGCGTATTCATATTTTTCGCAAAAATTAGGCCATCGTCGACATGCAAAGCAAGATATACCTTTTCTTTTTCGAAAATTCCCGTGTAAATACACTTGTCTGCATTACTTTGAACAAAACCTAGGTCTTTTACAAAACTGTCAAATTTTTCATTCCAGCACCACCCTGATTGCCTTAGCCAGTATGTTGCCTTTCTTAATTTTAATGCTATATTTTTACCTTTTAATTCTAACCCGTCGGGAACTTTCATAAAGATTGATTCTTTCAATTCACTGTTCAAGTAGGCCCTACTAACGTCAAATTGGACATACTTAAAGTTCTCACGCACGGCTATTGCGAGCAGGGTTCGCACGGACTCAAAACGCACAACGGGAGAAAAAATATCTTGGTAGTCTATGCCCATCTCTTGCGAGAAACCCTGTGCGCACAGGTGCGCCCTATACCTTGAAATGTTTTGATCATTGGGAGCCTTAATTTTGAAAACCTACTTAAATCCTGTGGCTTTTCGTCCCCTAGGTAATTCGGTTATTTCCTACGTTTTATTTTTCTCATGAGCGATCAGTTCCTGTTTAATAGCGTCTCTCCATAAATCAGCATCTTCGCAAGTCAAAGCCTCTCTGTAGCTGGACGGTTCCTCACAAGCCACAAAGCACGCCTGATACCGCACTGGAGAGCATATGTTCTCGTGGGTACACAAAGCGTATGGTTTACTTCCCCCTCCGCTCGACCCTCACCACTCGTGCCTTCCTGTGTCTCGTTAACAGTGGGTACCCTATCAAGTTCACCACTGCACTGCATGCCCTGACCAGGCAACTTGCCGTCAGCATCATCATTCGTAAGATAGTTCGCGTTATCCATGCAAATAGGGAACTGCGCGCTATTATTATTAATATTTGAATTACAAGAATTTTGCTCGTTAAATCTTACATTTCTCGAAATAGATACCCACCCGGTTTTTGAGTTAAAGAGTAGGCAATTGTTAAAATCATTCTGGTAACCAACGAAGACTAATCTTTCCGATTTGCTGTCCCACTTGCCTCGAAGAGCATCAGAGGTAAGAGCGTAATCCTCACATCCGAACGTGCGTAAGTGAGAAACATTTGGTTTCTCACCCACCCACATTTCAAAAGGCGTGACAGTATCAGAACAAGCACCAATAGTTCCGTTTAAAACATAAGTTGCTGAGTTAACCGCTTCAGCCCAAAGGCGTGGAGGCAAGTTTTTAGCTAAGAGCATCGTTCGCGCACTTTCAGCAACTGTTCTCATTTCGCGTTCAGCGCGTCCATTTTGCTGCGGTGCATACGGTGCAGATATGAGAAACTTGATGCCTCAGGCTTCGAAAACTCTTTTGTGTTGTTGTTTGTGTATTCTGTCTCATTGTCAGCTCGGAAAACTTTCATGTCTTTACCAAATTGATTTCTTAATAGATTTGCAAATTTTACTATGTGTTCAAAAGTGTCACTCTTATGCTTAAGGAAGTAAACTGTGCGGAAGCTAGATGCCTCATCCTTAAACAGAAGAAAAAACTTTGCTCCATTAATAGAGAGAATTTGCATTGGACCACACAGGTCTGAAAAAATAATTTCACCGGGAAAAATAATGTCATTTCTCTTTATCTTCTTAAAAGGGGCCTTAAACTGCTTTCCAAACTGGCAAGGTTCACAGAAGAACTCGTTTCTGTTTTGAGTGGATATACCTAAAACCGCATTACTCTCTATCATTGTTGATACACAATTTGTATTTATGTGACCGAAACGCTTGTGCCATACTTGTAACGGGACGGTGTCAGCAACATGAGCTTCACAGGCAATGTCGGTTTTTATAAAAAGACGTGTCAGGTTGTTATTCAACTTTATACCGAGCGCCATTAAGGCATGATTCTTCGAAAAGATATCAGCCATATTTCCATTTAAAGTGATAGAAAAACCGTTTGACGTTAAGACGCCCGTAGACAACAAATTTCTTTTAAAGTGAGGGGTATACCACACGTCGTTAATCGTACCTCCTAGCCACTTACTATTTACAAACCGCTTGATACGAATCTTGCCGTGGCCCTTGACTTGTTTTTCTGTGTCGTCACCAAGGTAAACAGACTCACCTCAGTGCGGCTCAAATTTGCAAAACCACTCCCGACGACAACATATATGTCATGATAATGCACTGTCGAGAAGCCAATACTCTGATTCATCTTTCTGGTGAAGCCAGTTAAAATCATATGAAGACGAGCTTACACTCAAAGCCTGATATTTTCGAAATGCCACGAACGCGCTATTTTGCAAGTGATCTGGATTTTCTGAACCTACATCAGATTCTTTATTGGCTCTTCGCGCGCGTTTTTTTGCAAAACAGTATCTCGAAATGTGCCCGGGCTTATTACAAGAATTGCAAATTATACCACCCTCTTGGGTTAAGCCGCTCGCAGAACGCTGACTTCCTTGGTTCGGTGCTCCTATGTTCGAAGATATGTTGGATGTAGCAAACGCACTGACGACATCGTCAGCGATGGTCATTCGGGCTTCCTCTCGTAACAGTCTTTCTCTTAGGTTTTCCATGGTTTTGCTTTTTTCATCTACGTTGTCTCACGCCGAACAAAGGCGCTAAATTTCGTCGGCAGCGTACTTATGATTTTGCCATTACCATAACACTTGAAACCTCCTGATCGATGTCTTTGAGTTGATTGGCGATGTTTTCCACTTTAGTAATGTGCTGGGAAATAGAGTCGCTAGGTGCCATTCGGTATTTGTGGAACTTTGTTGTCAAAGCCAATTTATTAGACGCACTTTTTGTTCGTAAATGCTAGACAGTTTTTTCCACATTTCACTTGTGCTCGAGAAGGTGACTAAATAATCGAGTTGCGTATAGTCAACAGATGAGGATATAATGAACATGGCCCGTGCGTCATTTTAAATCCAAGCCTTTTGCTTTTCGGCGTCGGTATCATCCGATTTATGTTCCTTATCTTCAACGATGTTCAGCAGTTCGTGTGCCACGAACACAGTTTTCATCTGGAACTTCCAGAGCTAAAAATTTTGACCGTTGAAGCACTGAATATTTTTAATGTTGATCGGGTCGGCCATTTTGAGACTAGTGCAAAAGCGCTCACTACACTGCTCGAACTCGTGTGCACGATAGAAATTTAGCACAAAGAGTTTTTAACGTCCCAACTATTCACTGGAGGTGCCTGGGCCCATAACCTGTTGGGGGTCAGATTCAAGGGTCCAATAAACACACAGTGGATGTGCAACAGTAAATAGATTTATTTGATAACAGTCGGAACGTGTGACGTAGTTAAAGGCGCGGGGTGATCTGTTTACGCAGCAGGCGGGCACTCGCCAGTGGGGTGACGTCGTTAGTTCTAGTGTTTCTCGCTAGTTACGCGATCGAAGCACGTCAGCATGGGCGTGTATATAATATAAAAGTACGGCTATTGCCGAAGATGCGGCAAGTTGAATACATGGAAACAACATTATAATACAAGGTCCAGATACATGTATTACAACAATAATGTTTACCATTATTACGATAATTATGATTAAAAGACCATTAATAACAATGAGAAAAAAATATTCCCAGCTATTTCTAAGCTTTCCAAAAATTTGGAAATCGATTTTCTTTTGGCCTTCAAAATATGAGTCCCTTAACGTAAACAAGTGGCTTGCATGACTGATGGCATGAGTCATCTCAACGCGAACAAGCCTGACCTTTAGAATAACGGGCCTTCTGAGTAAACAAGTGGCTTGCGTGACTACCAGCATGACTCACCTCAACCAAAACAAGCTTGGCCTTGAGTCTACGGCCATTTATACCTTTGAAGGGATTTTAAAAACAACAGCTTTAATCAGAGACATTCAAGGACAAACTAGGACAAACAAGTGGCCTACATGACTTTTGACACGACTTGCAAGGTATAAAAGGCATTAGATTTTCATTCAGGAGGGGAGTTGGAATTGAAATTATGTTCTAGGTTAAGCTTGTGATGCTCTATTTTGGCTCCCCCCCTCCAAAAACCTACGGCGAGTATTTTCTTTGTAGTTATTTCGCGATCAATCAGGGTAGTTCAAGTGAGTAATCGAGTTCCTAAGTATGCTGAGGACAGCTGGACATCATCTCCTGGGACAAATTTGGTGTTTATCACATCGGGGTTCTACTCATTCAAATTACCGAGGACACAGGCATGCAGCGACCGACCTAGGAATATCCGATCGACCTGGAACTTCTGTGTCTAACCAGGTCACGGACTCACTACCCGGAATAAACTAGAGGACGAAGAGCGCCATTTACGTCTCCGTAGTCTATGACCGTGAACCAGATCATAATACAAGGAAAAATAAAAACTTGTTAAGGGAGCATATTTGACCAGCACATTTTTTAGAAACCATAGCAAAAGATTTCTCGCTAAATTTTTTTTGTAGAAGAACTGTAGTTAAGAGTCATATTTAATTACATAAAAACATCACGGTTCCTATAACACACATTATATTTTATTTTGGAATTAGAAAGTGTTAGTAAAAGTTAAACGAATGTAAAGTAGCATAGACATGTACTATTGGCAGCTGAACGAAATTTTTTATTTAAAAACATAAATGCAGTTGTTATTGTTTAATATTTTGTTTTCTTACAGACACATTTCTGACTACATTTTGACTTTTACCACTCCTTCGATAGGAAAAATACCATTTAGCACACAAGTGGTATCCCATTGGGAGTTTCCCTCAAATTTCTTGAGCTGAAAACTACTATTTAAGGTAGCTTCCTTGTCTATACTGCTCTAGTCAAGTAAGAGAGTTTCACTTGTATATGTTTACGTATATACGTACATCAGTGTTGATATTCTGTTACCGTCTGTCATTTATAACCATGAAGCTGATTTTCACGTCTTTCTTGAAATATATCTTTGGAAAGTGCCCCATTACCAACATTGTACATGACAGGTTTGAGAAAAACAAAGACTTTTCTACAAGTAAATCATAATTTGTCTGCTAAGGTTTTTTAGTGTGAGTTAGAAAATGCCTGTCAAGCTGATATTTTGATGCTCTGCCATATAAGCTCCTGTCAAAGGTACAATTTAAAGCTAAAATATTTCGAGATTTGGCTCTTCTTAGGGTAGAAACAAGAACACCACTGGATTTAGTTAATCAAAATCCATGAAATGAAAAATATTTTATTCTACAGGTTTTTGCAAGAGAGCTACCTCAAATAACTTAAAATTACAATTCATTATTGATTTGTTGTACCTCCGGGAAATGAATCGAGATTTTAAAAATCTGTAAGAAATTAAAATAATATCAAAATTAGTATACTTTCAAGATTGGAAAGAGGTGGATGCATAGAGAAGTATTGATACATATTATTAAATTTTAAGCCATAATCAGAACAGGAAGAAGATATCCTTATATTTATAGTAAAGATCGTATATCATATTAAAAAATATCTTGGTTTTCATAAGTTTGACCAATCATTTATGAAATTTTTTAAGATATAGTTTGAATTATTTTGCAAGTCATTGCTCTGCATGCGAAACAAAAAATACTGCTTAAGATTTTCTAAATGTACTGTCCATTTTTTTCTTGAGATAATGTGTCTTTTTAATGTACATTCCAAGCAGTAGTGGACAAGTTAAAGAAGCGATAGCTGCTATAATAGTAAAGTAAAAATTTCCCAAAGAAAATCACTGCTTATATGCATAATATTGTTCCTAAAAATTAAGTCAGAATAAAATAAATAAATGATTATTTTCTTATATTCTATCAATTTTTAGTTAGGTACACATTATATGCAATGGACTTGCAGATAACTTTGAAATTGATTTTAGTAATTTTAAGTACATAAAAAATTTTTAATCGTGTAAGAAAGTAACTGGAAGTAGTATAAGAAATTTTCAACTAAAAAACAATAAGGTCTTACAAGAATTAATCTCTAAGATGAAATGCCAACTAAGCACATCTCGTTACCGAAATCTCACTGTTGGATTGTATTTATAGCTCGTTAATTCTGTTTCGTATGTTATACATTTATTCAATGGAAATTTTTTTTAACTTTTCAAGGAATTCAAGAGGTAGCATTGTCTATTTATCGATGCTTTGCTCAGGTAGCTACTTTATTGTGATGCGGAACTATTATTGAAAATAAATAAAATTAAAATAGTTTTCCGTTGGCCGTTGAATTTGAAGCTAAATTCTTATTCAAAACATATAACACATAAATAAATGTGGGTGTGTCTAGATGTCCGTACGTATATAATTGACGTCACTATAACAAGTTTGGTTTGATTATAAATTATATGCTGACACATTTCTCATTTGAATAAATAATATTTCTGAAGCAAACAAATCGTTTTAAAGTTGTACTTTTATAAGCGCATTATAAAAAACAGAAAATTAATAAGCTCTTAAGAAAATATGTAACGATAGCGGATTTTGCATAATACTTCCTCAACGCCCTGCCACCCTCACCAGTCCGCTCCACACCACACTATGACACGTTAACACTTTCTTCAAGACGTGAACCCCTGAGTTCAGTGTATATTATA
>NW_019379621.1:156924-168765 GCF_000648655.2 Copidosoma floridanum | reverse complement strand
CTTAAAAACAATGAAAAATTTCTAAAATAATTATATAGTTTTCTATTTATTGTAAGAGTTTAGAATTAACAGTAAATAAATGATTATTTAATCATACATAGAAAAGCTGCTGTGCTAAAATATACTGATTTTTAAGTTTAAGAAAATCGTTTTTTTAAAAATAACTAGTTTAGTAAGAAAGTAGTTAATTTAATAACTAAACAGCATCAATTCATAAACAGGACATAAATATTTAGGTTATAACAAGTAATTAACCGTGATGTAAGAAGAAGTCATTAGAATTTACAATATGGGGACCACTCTTAAGACAGTGGGTAACGTCTTTAGTTTGTATGCAATAAATTTAATCAAAACTTTAAGCCAAATTAATAAGCTTCTGCTCTGCAGCCGTTAACAATCATGAATATATATTAAGTAGCATGGATGATAAAGGATCCATGCACATTGAATACTGGTGTCCATTTATGGCTCGATGGGGAGCTCACCGTTGTCAATAATTTTTTAAAGTTATACTTCTATGGTGCGTTACGAACGAGAGTCAGTCAACAGTTATAAAATTTTGATTAAGGTAATTTTTAAAATTAAGCTACATTCATAGGCATATAATACTATCTCATTATAAATGAAGCGGTTTTAGAGATTCGATTAAAGTGGGCGGTCTCGCATAGGCCACATGGAAAAAGAGTTTGGTTGGCTGAACAAATATAATAAAAATAGTTCCATATAAGTGAGTTACAGATGAAATAACTCAGTTAAGTTCACTTTTTTCTTGTTTCGTTAAGCAATAAACTTGGTGGTGCATTAAACAATTAAATTTTAGTAGGACCAACTTGATCTTTTTTTTCTTCGCCACCTGGCAGCGCATCCACATATTTGTACTGTATACCTTACTAACCCACATAATATGTTTTATTAAATTTTTACGATTACACATAAAATTAACAAATATGTTTATTTAAAGTGTAATAACACCACTTTAAATACATCACACCAGGTTATTAACAATATTGTTTCGTAAAATCTACATCTAAAGTCATATATTGTGAGTTCAGCCGCATAACTTTCTACGCAACTGAATATATCTGAGTGTCTACTGACTTTTTTTTTCAATAATATTAAATAATTTGTCTAGCTGATAGATTATCTGTATTGAAATCTCATGGCCAGTAAGTACCCTAAGTCCTCGGGGTATATTTTTGTCCGAATTTTTGTCCGTAAAGTTATTGTCAGAAATTTTGTCAGAATTTTTGTCTTTGGAACTTTTGTCCATGACTCCACTCAACATAAAACCTGCTCGCACCTTTGGTTACGTTTGCACTAATATTTTGTCCAAATGTCTAAAAAGGTGCATATTTTTTAATAAGAGAGTCTTTCTTAAAAGTTAAGCCATCAGTTCGAACTTTTCCCTAATCATAAGTAAATTTCTTGGCTTAAAATTTGTGCAACAAAGGCTAAATAATCGCTCTTGCCCATTAGAGCAATGTTGGAAAATGCGATTTTGGAAATTTTTTTTCTCGAAGATTTAGCAAGTAAAAAATGTTGAAAAAATTTTTGCGTGCTGTATACAATATTAATTTTTTTTACTAAGTTAATAAATCTCAAAAATAACCTTATCTCTTTAATCACAACCCTTGAGAATTACAGAGTACTAGCTTTATAAAACGCTTTACAAATCCCATCCAATGTCATATTCATCATATCTATAACATATATTATTACCACTCTTATGCAATTTCGATTTCGAACCATCGAAAAATAAAACACATTATGTCAACATAATGACCGATAAAGACATCATAAGCATCATTATCAGCTACTTACTTTCTTTCTTCCGTAAATCCCTCACAATCCTTCTCACCCCGCCAGCTGTCAACTCCCCGATCAGCTCGGTCTCACCAGTGGCTGATGTCAATCTCTACGCCGCCTCGTCGATGGCCTGTAAGAAAAGGGACGCAAGAAAACGCGGAGGGCAAAAAAAGTGCGAGCAAACGCAAAATGGGCTCGATCACAAAGAAAAAAATGGCGGCTAGCGGAGGTCTTGAATACACAACCACACTACACTTTTAAGGCCCATAACCTGTTAGCAGTATGAATGTTTGGGTATGTGATCCGGCAATAAAATGTACAACACTGTCGTTTTTATTATAAAACACGGACACGTTTATTCTCACTATCTTCAGTGTATGCTATCTTTAATCTTTACAATCAAGGATACAATCGTAAGATGAACTGAAATAAAGCAAGATCAAATCAAAAGGAAAATAAGAAAAGCAGGGAGTGCGTATCGACTGACTGACCGCGCAAGAGTGAGTAAACTATAGGTATTAGATGCTGAAGTGCAGCGTCACGGCGTCTCGTCTTTTTGATATTGCGCATGCGTTAGAATTCAGTTACAAGCGCCAAATATACATCTAACAGAAAATGAAATAATTTTTTTATAGCGCTGTTACTCAAGTACAGCTGAAGGTACAGTTGATACTGTGATTTTGTCACGACTTTCGATAGTTGGTACTGCTACAAAATTTTCACTCGGCAGTGATAAAGCTTTGTATCATCTGTCTTTCTTACACCGTGGCCTCACCCAAGATCCAATTAACGCAAGAGAAGATAACCGAATCCATCGAAGCGCCTATAGTAACCAAACTCGTAAACTGAATCCTCCCTTCCAGCAGTTGTATCATCAGAAGCTAATATTATCTAATTGAAGTGTTAAATATCACTAAAATTAGTTGTAGACGTCAGTGTACATACATATATTTCTTAAGAACAAGTATTTTTATGCATATTACCGAAAGGATACAATATACATACATGGAGTAACTAAAAATCACAACTGTATGGCTGTATATTTACTATTAGTAGTGTATGTAACTTTACCAACCGAAGCTTTTCAGCTAACGTTAACAAAGAAATATATTTGAGGGGGTTGTCACGGTACATTACGCATTAAAAGTTCGATGTGTGAAAATCTGATGGGACTGCACACCCCACTCAACCCGTAACAATGAATTTTTATCAGTTACTGCACTCGCCATGCATTCCGTCCGGGGTCTAGTCATCTGTTTGTTTCGTTTTCCGTCAAATTTTTTGCAAAATGAGCTACTTTAAGTTGCAACATCTCATAAACTATCAAGCATGGCTTTCTGAAATTTTTGAAAGTACTTCTTAACGTGGTCTGCTTCGACATATTGGTTTCTTACGAAAATCTATCAAAAATTAAACATGTTGTATAAGAAGACGTATCTTTGGCAGAAAACTTGCGACGACCTCTCCATAAGACTCCGCGTATAATGGAAAAACTACGAGATTTTTTTTCTCGAAAACTACGAAGCTCGTTCCTGTGAAACTGTTATGTGTTATGTGTCCTGATAAAATAAGGGTCTTACAATTTTTTAACAAAATTGTATAAAAAAAGTAAAATATCACAATAACGCCTCAAATTCACATTGTTACACTGAAAATGCGTTCAATGCTTAATGAAGTCGTATTGATNAAGAGTTTAGAATTAACAGTAAATAAATGATTATTTAATCATACATAGAAAAGCTGCTGTGCTAAAATATACTGATTTTTAAGTTTAAGAAAATCGTTTTTTTAAAAATAACTAGTTTAGTAAGAAAGTAGTTAATTTAATAACTAAACAGCATCAATTCATAAACAGGACATAAATATTTAGGTTATAACAAGTAATTAACCGTGATGTAAGAAGAAGTCATTAGAATTTACAATATGGGGACCACTCTTAAGACAGTGGGTAACGTCTTTAGTTTGTATGCAATAAATTTAATCAAAACTTTAAGCCAAATTAATAAGCTTCTGCTCTGCAGCCGTTAACAATCATGAATATATATTAAGTAGCATGGATGATAAAGGATCCATGCACATTGAATACTGGTGTCCATTTATGGCTCGATGGGGAGCTCACCGTTGTCAATAATTTTTTAAAGTTATACTTCTATGGTGCGTTACGAACGAGAGTCAGTCAACAGTTATAAAATTTTGATTAAGGTAATTTTTAAAATTAAGCTACATTCATAGGCATATAATACTATCTCATTATAAATGAAGCGGTTTTAGAGATTCGATTAAAGTGGGCGGTCTCGCATAGGCCACATGGAAAAAGAGTTTGGTTGGCTGAACAAATATAATAAAAATAGTTCCATATAAGTGAGTTACAGATGAAATAACTCAGTTAAGTTCACTTTTTTCTTGTTTCGTTAAGCAATAAACTTGGTGGTGCATTAAACAATTAAATTTTAGTAGGACCAACTTGATCTTTTTTTTCTTCGCCACCTGGCAGCGCATCCACATATTTGTACTGTATACCTTACTAACCCACATAATATGTTTTATTAAATTTTTACGATTACACATAAAATTAACAAATATGTTTATTTAAAGTGTAATAACACCACTTTAAATACATCACACCAGGTTATTAACAATATTGTTTCGTAAAATCTACATCTAAAGTCATATATTGTGAGTTCAGCCGCATAACTTTCTACGCAACTGAATATCTGAGTGTCTACTGACTTTTTTTTTCAATAATATTAAATAATTTGTCTAGCTGATAGATTATCTGTATTGAAATCTCCAAGTCCTTATGTGTATGAAAATTTTTATTTGGCTTTGATCAGTTATAACAGTAATAAACATGAATTTGTAACTTGTATGGAAGAACAAAATTTTATGGGTCAGTAAAATGTGTAAGGAAAATAAATTATACTTTGCAGTACTATTGTACGATATGGAGCACAAACGTATAAGCCACAAATTTATGTATGTTTTTACTAAAAGTGACTAAAGCAAAATCATATGCAGCAAAAATATCACAAACTTAGGAAGTTAAAAATTTTAATGAAAATGATTTTGTTTAGAAATATGTTAATTTAAAACAAATATTAACAGCAGACAATTATATGCTACTCCGTATACTTTTGTTACCTCGCGGACTCACCAATCAGCCTCAAGTTGGCACACGAGCATAGAGATATAAGAATATTGTGAGCGAAAGCAATGCTAGCATGCAAGTGGCAGCGTAATCAGAGTTAGAGAAAGATCACTGCATACAGGGAATCTGTCTCTATCTAGCAGTGTAACGCAATTGGTTATACCGCCAACTGACCCACGGTCTCCCAAAGTCAGTTACTGAGAGAAAAGAGTTGTGCAAGACTTTGGTTTTAAAGATTATATATAAGGAAGTTCGCCTTGCAAGCTCAAAGTAGATTACACCAGGGTGAGCAATTTTTTTTTTCAGGAACAACTATCAAAAATATGTTATATCACATTTAATGAATATAGCTATCTTTTTTTTATGTTTTACAGCTATTTCTGAGAACTGTGCTCAATACGTTCTGCAATACTGTGTTACTCTGCAAATATATGTAAAAATAACTAATTATTAGCCATATAAAATATTTTTTGCTAATATTTAATGTTGAATTATTACTTAGATGAAACATCAATAACGACTATGTGTACACTTCGATAGAAAATATATCTTTGATAATAAAGATATCTCCAGTGATATGTACAGATAAGCTGTATGGATGTTTTGTCTAAGTAATTATTCTACGTAAAATAAAAGCGGTAAATATTTTATATTGTTTAATTAATTCGTTATTTGCATTCAATGCGATGTAACATAATTTTTGACAGTCAAAAAAAAGTTTCTTTTAAAAATATTATAATTTTAATTTCCTGGGAGTCACCATGACAGAGATGGTTTACCCTGGCACCATCTACTCTGAGCTTGCAAGGCAAACTTCCTCATACATAGGCATTGATTGTTTACACATGAAACTGCTGTAGGCTACTGTCTGCTCATTATAATGAATTTATGTTCCTGTTTTTAAGTCTTATACCTCTTGGAGTATTAAAAATGATAGTGTTAGATTTGCGAATCCAACACGACAAAGTTGTGTTTAATTTGCAAAACTGAAGTGATTCTGGAATGTGGAATAAGCTTTTACTTGTGAAAATATATTACTACGTATTATACAATGTATAAACTTACAAATTATGTCGAGGCACACAACATAATGGTTGCTATTGTTATTTTTCACAGATTCTCCAAAAATGAGTATTCTCAATATAAGTGAATAAAAGCTTTAAAACTAGACTCTTGGTGCTTTAATTTGCAGTAGTCATTTTGACACTACATGTTTTGGTAATAATGACGTGCAATGTCAATATCCCAGATTACTTGCAAGATCTCTTTTACTGTTAGATTCACTTGAAAGTTATGAGTTATCCCTGAAAAATAATCTTTAGTGTCAATATTGTATCAAAGAGATAGTAGCATTTGATGAAAAAAATCTTAAGTCTCCTGAAAAGCATAAAACTAGTAAAGAGTTAAGTACGTCGTTTTTAGAGCCAGATAAATATAGTTGTGATAAATCTATTGATAATTATACTGAGTGCATGCTGCAAATAACAAATTGAAAAACTTTAGATTTTTTTTCTTACATAAGCGAAAATAATTTATAAACTTTATTCATATTTTCATGATTTTAGATATTCTTGGTTTTTTTTTTTTTTTTGCTTTTTTTATTTAATATTAACATAATCACATTATTCGTAAATTAAGATTAACTTATACATTTTTAAGCTCTCCTTTTTTTTATATTTGTCCTAAACATAGTAAATCATTTTTGTGCGCAGAATTTGCCACAATAGGTTCAAGAAAAGACCCATTGCATGAAGAACAAGAAACCACTGAACCCTTTCCTGATAATCTTAAAAATCCTGCATAAAGCTTACACTCTCATTCACCATCTGCGTATAAAGCTGTTCGAAACAGTTTTTTAAAGAGCTTGTTATCTGTAAGGGCTCTGAATAAATAGCTAAGCTGATATGATTATCAACTGGGAATATCTGCAGAGATAGTAAATACAATTTCGAAAATAGTTCAACAAGAATCGAAAAATGGCAGTTATCTTGTTTTGAGTTTGACTTTTGGCAAAATAATCATAAAACAGCACAAGTAGTGGGATAATGTGAGTAAAACTTGGAAGGAATTAGTAGATCTGGGGGGTCGATTACATAAAACTGAGGGTGGTGAAAGGCCAAGAATTGCAACAAAAGCTACAGTTTTCACGCTCGTTTGTATAAATGACTCATTTAATGCATCACACGTTACTTGCTACCTCATTCACTCACTGACTGGCTCAGAAAAATTTATTTTAATTAAAGATTTATTGATTGAACTGGAGAAGCACGACATACCTGTTACTAGTATAATGGTGGATAAAGACAATGCTCATAAAATGGCTTGAGAATCTTATTGTGCTTCTCTGAACCATTGGAACAAAGAGAAGTTCAAACCCTTTTTTGCTTACTTCATAACAACAAAGCCTGTGTATATTTATTATGATCTATGTCACGGTATTAAACTATGCAGGAACTATTTTGCTGGGAGTACAATCATTTGTAATGATTCTGATTTCATTACTTGAGATTTCGTAGAAAAACTGAATACTAAACAACAACATAAAAGAGTACATTGTGCAACAAAAATAACAAAAAAGGCGCGTATACTTTTATAATGAGAAATTGAAAGTATTTTCAGCAGCTCAGATGTTAAGATGGCTCATCATACTTATACTATCTAATTGCGTGACATAAAACCATCAGACCTACAAATATCCGGTCATAACGCTGCCATAGCACAAGTTACCTGTGTTTTTTCAAACGTAATCACGATTTTGATAACTAATACTAAAGTATTACCTAGTACACCTAAATTTTTTTTATATCATTGAGAAGCTTATGACTTTTACTTTTAATTTTTAATTGTTGTGTCTAAGCCAATGGCAGGTAGAACAGAAACTGGGCAAAGCACAATAAGGAAACACACAAGTTATCGGGAACACTCTTAATTACCTATTACTGTTAAGCACGTCTTTACAGTACGAAGGCTCAGAAACAAGTGCCTTGCAAGGACCGCTAGTCGTAACTTTCTACGCTCGCACTACTGATGGCGCACGCTACGCTACTACTACATATACATTACAACCTTTTCTCTTAACCAGGGGTAGGCATCATGGAGACCGATACCTTACAAATCTAAACGATCTGGAATTTTTCGAATACGCAAAGAGTATCTAACAGGTTGTAACGCTTCAGGCACCAGCTTGGGTGGCCTTGACTGCTTCGCCTTGTTCTTACACTCGCCAGTAGCTAAAATAGGTTTATTGAACAATTTACAACCGGTAGATTCGCTAACTTCAGTGCTTTCAATCGTGCCAGCCCGTAACTGGTTCACGTGACGCTTGACATCCTTGTTTGCTTTAGTCCGCACAGAGTACATAACAGAGCCAAGCTTATGGTAATTACTTGCGGATTTCCAATGATTCATCTTGAAGTCTTTAACCAAGACCTTGTCGTTTTCATCAAAGTTTCTTTCAAATCCCCCCGGTAATAAAGCTTTTACTTTGCTTGGCTTTGTTCGACTCTCTGCCACGTCAACGGTTCAATTACGTTTTACCGTGTTATAATTTTCGACCAATCTAGAGTTCGGCTGGGGTGACACCCGTGGTACAATAAAGAGTCGTACAATAAGAGAGTAAGTACTTAGCGAGGGCTTCATATCACGGCATTCTCTTTTGCTACAACAATTTCCACTTATTTTTGAAACTCTTGACTGCGTTTTCTACAGCACGATTGGACGAGGGATGAAATGGAGCAGACAATTGCTTTACGCCATTTTTCTTTAGGAACAGTTTGAATTGAGTGGATGTGAGAGTAGGACCGTTATCAGAAACAATCCTCATTAGAATACTCCACGTCGCAAAATATAATCTCAACAGTTTGATGGTGAGCAGTTATGTTTTACATCTCTTGCACATCTACCCATTTCGAGTACGCATCAGTTATAACAACATACATATAACCGTTCAAAGGTCCACAATAGTCAATGTGTACATGTTTGTTTTGGCCCTCAGGCCACTGAAACACATGCATTTCAGATCGTCTTGGGTTGCCTGCATTTCTTACACACAACTCACCTGATTTCGCTAGGTGCTTGGTATCTACGTCCATGTGCCTGTAACAAAATTTCTGCATAATATTTTGCGCAAAATATCCTGCACGATATCTTACGAAATATCTTACACGAAACCTTGTAGAATATCGTGTAAGACTTCTTGCACTATAGTCTACATGATATCCTATTCGATATTGAGCAAGATTTGTGGCAACTAAAAAATAAAAAAATAAAAATTGTAAAACTCATGTATTTTAAAATTTTTTATGCTTAGAAGCTGTTAAAAAGTTAATATAAGTAGTGAAAAAAAGCATTTCTTTGCTCCAGTTAGGGAATTTGAACTTTGTTCGGAGGACTAGTAGTCGAGTGTCTTACCCACTTGGCCAGAGCGAATTAGACCTGTGCAAAAGAATTTACGTCCTCATGAGGTACATCTGAAACTTATTGTTATTATTTCATCATTTAGTGGATTAAATTTACCATCTTGGTTACCTAATAAATAATAAACATCTTATAAAAGTACATTTCATATTGTTTCGTGTCTCTTAACACGTTCGTCAACATTAAATATGGTAATTGATTTTACAACTACTTTTTGTTTATGGATTTTATTTATACGTTACAAATACTTTTCATTTCAAGGAAAAATTAGTCTATATTTAAAAGTGCCTTAACGGAAAAAAAAATAACATAAGAAAACTTAGCTAACCGTAACTTTCTGAGATGTTACGTAAGGTTTGGTTGGATTTTGTACCGCAGTTACAGTTTGTTACGTTATGTTACGTTTACTTACAGTCGACTACAACTTAGTATATAACCTTACGACTCGTTACATATACCATTATAATTCTAAAAAAGCACTTGAATCTCGTGAAAAAGCAATTGTAACAAGCTTTATTAAAACGTAAGAAAATGTTGTCATATGTAATATTTTATAACAGCTTACAATTTTTGGTAGTTTATTACAGTGTTATATTTTTCTACACTTCCTAACTTTTAGACACATTTTCTTTCATTTTGGAGTAACAATTACTTTTAACGAAAAAAATTTGAGTAATTATTATGAAAAATTATGAGTGCAATCGTATGTGGTAAATTATATAAAAACGTACCGAAAATATTAGAAAACGTACATAACATAATAAAATGCAAGAAACGTCAAAATTTTATGAAAATATTAGTTCCTCACATCTTTTTACGTCTTCTTACGGATCATGGCGTATTATTACACATGTTTACTTTTTCTTTCATTTTGTTACAATTGCAAATTCCCGCTAGGGTCTAGTAAATTTATAGTAACTATTACAACAAAGTTGTAAATAACCTTTTCCTCTTTAACACATTAATCTGGGTATCAAATACCAGCAGAAAAGATAATATTTCTTACTTATTTATATAGTACTCAGATAAATAACATAAATTCTTAGAACATAAGTTTATACATAAAAAAATNTATATTGTCTATAAAAAATGGTTTTCATGTTATTATTCTACAGCTTAATTTCTATAACAATACAAATCTTCTTGTCAAATTCCTCGCTAACGAACAGTTCATCAGTTATTGGTTAAACAATACATTAACAATCGACATTTTTTCTAAAATAAGTATTAATTATTGACAGAGGATTTCATGTATTGTAGAAATAAAATAATTGTTGAGTTGACTGCTTTTTTAAGAGAATTTCTCAAGGGTGCAAACTAAAGGTACCGGCTGCTGCTGAACGTTGAGTGTATACTTACTTACAAAACAGCAATGCCCTAAATTTCATTGCCATCAGCCAGATGCTCTGTGAAGTTAACCTCGACGCCACGGAAAAGAAGTTGCGGATTGGCCGTTTTATTGTCATTACACTGGAAAATGCCCCCAAAGTGCAAATTCCAAGAAGGTAAGTCGTCAACAAGTAATGCTTCTTAATCATTTATATTATTTAAACATTGTGTAAGTTGGCCCACTTTAGTGTGCTAAAATGTAGTGGGATTAAGATCTTTTTAATACTACCACACAAAGTAAATAAATACATATACATACACATATTCAACAATTTAAAAGGTACCATTCGTGAAAGTACAAGACTCATGACAGCGACAGTAAAAATTTTCAAGAAGCATCGATCAAATACTGTGTTTTTGTTTTCAGACTAAAATTTTTAAACTGTTTTTACTAAAATCATTATAGGTGCCTTCTTTACTACTTTCCTGAAATATACCTATATGTATAATCATAAAAATTGATTCAATTAATGGAAATGGTGAATATTCGTAGGAAGCGCTAGCGGTAAAAGTTGTGTGATGTATAACATATTTATTGAAAATAGTTTGTGCATGACTATTGTGCGCTAAGAATCTTGTTAATACTGCTTGTAATAAGAATAAAAATAGAAATTTCTTATCACATTTATTTTGAGATTCTTAAAGAAACTGGTATTCCTGTTTTATTTTAAATAATTTCACATTAACGAGTTTTCCTTGTTTTCCTTGAAAAGCAGAGAAATAATATTTTGACCTCATGTACACCTTTTCAAGCTATCATACATAAAACAAAAAATTTTCAGTCTATTATAGACGTATAAAATGTTCGAAGAAATCAAAGTTAACAATTAAATAAGTCAATTATTTAGAAAAAGATATTATGAAAATATCTGTGTCTAAAGCCCTTTAAAAACTTTTTGTTATGCTGTTAAAACTTAATATATACTATTAAAAATGTAAAACAAAATGAACATGATCTTTCTTTACAATTTTAATAATTTATTTTTACTAAATCATGTAAACAGAAGTATTATGATTAAATTTATGAAAAATAAGATTACCTGAATTAAGTTTTACATAAAACAACAAATAATAGAGTTTTT
>NW_019379621.1:127165-143779 GCF_000648655.2 Copidosoma floridanum | reverse complement strand
AACACTGTGGGTGTAAATGCATATAGATGTGTTTTTCTTATCGTACATAGTTACTGATGTATTTTAAAAATATTTTTATTTAAAAAAAGATCTGCAGTGACTGAGATTTGAACATTTATTCTTGAGCGTCCAAGTCAGGCTCCACAACCACTAGACCACGGGACTTGATGTCTGTGCGAGTGTGAATAAAGTACATGTGGGAACGTGTCCTGTTCATCCTACACACAATAAAGTTGAAAAATTAAAGGGTTTTCGGTATACCAAGGTGTTGACAACAGATTATTAGTCGATTTAAAATTAGTTGTCAGCACGTATCAATTTTTAATTCTGATAAATTAAATAATATGTTTCATCTGATATTTACATTCGTATAATCCTAAATTTGAGACTCAATAGACGTATATACCCATAGACATCAAACAAAATTACTTTCAAACAATTACTATCAACACGCAATAGAATGAGAAATTTAAGTATGTCACATAGCAAATTCGTCTTTAGAATAAGGTATAATTTAAAACAATTAACAAAAAATTTATTATGTTGTGTAGCGAAAATTGTACTATCACAATTTTGACTATGTCAGACACTGTAATTTTTATTATGCCGTGAAATAATTTTTGTAGGGCTACTGTATAATAGAAATTACTTAAAATGTCATAAAAATTATTTTAAACGTAATAATTTTGCGTCATAAGGTGAGTGTAGCTCAGCTTTTCTTAAAATAAAGTAATTTTTAGAACAGTTATAAAAATCTCTTTGAACACTAGTTTTCTCAGTGTAGTTATCAAAATTGTTGACTTGTCTAATGGACTACCACTGCAATATTATAACCTTATATATATATTTGAAAAACGTAATTTTTCTGCTGCAATTCAATTCATTGGCGAGAAAAATCAGTCAGGGATGTACGAACATCAGTGTGCCTAAAAATGTTTAACATAACAAAGTAATCTTAAGTTTTTGTATGTTCAATGTTTACGTAAACTAACACACGGTAAAACATATGTTAAAATTAAGATATTTTATAAAAAATGATATTCTTATTAAATGTATACGAATCTTTTTTTCATTTAATCTTACAAAATTTTAGCAATCTTATTTATGAATATATAAAAGATGTAAGGATTTTTTGGGTTAAAAAGGGAGATAACAATACTATTGCATACAAATATTTGCAAATCTAAAATTCATCATATTAATATGTCATTGTTGTGATGTATTCTCTTTGCAATTTTTTAAAACTTGTATAATCAAAGAATTGACTTGACAGTAATGCCAACTAACTTTCACTAAATACTGATCTTTTTCTTTTAACAATTTTAGAACTACTGTTTATTTTCGATCGGAGTTGTCAAAGTGCAGAATATTGGTTTTTTTTTATTAAAGCTCTTTGACTATTCGCCATGCACCTATGTTAGGTTGAGCTGTTGAGTGAGAGAGACTGTTACTCGCTAAGATCGCCAGAATGCATGAAATCGTATATGGAAATTGTTTGATAAATTAAAAAAAAAAACGTTCTGAAGAGTGAATTGACAAAATAAATCAGTGATTTGAGCGTGTATTGTGTTAGTGTACAGTGGAAAGTTTTGTTTGGTGTTGTCATGTGTACTAAAAATTGGAAAAAATAAAAACATGGATACGACTGTAAGAACACAGCATATATTAGTGCATGTACGTGCTTGAACTTGAGTGGAGCTTGAAAACACAAATACTGTGTGACCAACTAGCATCTCGTATTTTAATGAATCAATTTCCTTATTTGGATGCCAAAAATTGTATGTGACGTTCTTTTTCACGTCATGATGTTCTTTAAGAACGAATAAAACAAATTATGTGGGACTTCGCCTGGAAGGGAGGGTCGAGATGACGAGGGAGAAAAATTTCTCTACATGCGTGCGATGAAGCGATGGGTGTCGTAATTACATATATTTTGAATTGTCTACGTACTTAAAAAATACTAGCACGCACTGTGCGGATGTCCTTCTCCTCAGCTAAATGGAACACTGAATAATTAGGGAGGATAAATGATGAGGAACGGGCACTCGTCACTGTGGCTAAGCTATAGATTGAGGAGGCCTGGAATGATATGATATTTCCGTCCTCGTACTTACGACCTTGGCGTTATTGCAGAATCGGAGCAAGCGAGAGAGAGCTCCACCACCATCCAATGCTTCCTTAGACGTTCGACGAAAACTGAAAATGAAATGATACTTCCATAAAAAGACGCCAAATTCAAAGAAACAAGCGAGGTGGGATTTCGTTTAAGTACCAAGGCTTTAATGTAGCTAACTTAAGAATACATATCTTTTCAATAATACATACAAATCACTACATCAAGCAAAACATAATATTTAAATAAAGGCGTACAAAGGTGAGTGAATAGCAAAGAAAGGAAAAGTAAGCGCTTAAGCGATAACAAATATGAGCTTAAGCCAAAATTATAATATATCTGAAACAATAAGCAACGCGATTCATTAAAGCAAATTATAGCAGCGCATTTAAGCTACTCTAAATCAAGCATTGAAACTAAGTGCCTTGGTGCATTGAAGCACGACGCGAATGTATGGCGGATTCTCCGTTGGCACCAGAAAGATCGAGTGTTTCGACCAAGCCAGTACCAAAGGAAGAATGCCTTTCATCGTGCGCTTGCCGTGCCCAGATGGTGCTGTCGGACCGCTTATGGTAGGCGCTGCCGAAACCAATTTCCTATTCGCCGATTGGTAACTTGCGGTAATGAGCCATGCATTGAAGCCCCGCAAGCATTGCGCTGCGCGCGGCGATCTACCTGCTCTCCGCCCTGCGTGCACCTATTTAAAACACAGTTAGTAGCAAACACAGCGTTAGCTATTATCATAAAATGAGAACAAAAAATATTTCTACCCATAAACAAAAGATATAAATGAAGACCACCAATCACACATCGCTTTACCCATTATGTAAAATAAATTAATTAATTAATTCAAATACGAGAGGCTAGTCGGTCACAACTGCTTACATTTTTCTATTTCTCCACAGAACTTTACGCCAGAGTGTTCAATAAACGTAAATACTAATGACAAGTTAGGTTAACTTTAACACATTTATATTACGTTTCCGTGAATTACTTGTGTACTCTAAGCCTCTTACAAGCGTAAGCATTTATATGCTTACATACGCTGTGTTATTACAGTAGCAATCTGGATTTTCATTTTTTCCAATCTTGTAGTACACATGACAACACTAAACAAGATTTATGGCTGTAAACTAACATAATACACACTTTAATCACTGATTTATTTGGTTAGTTCACTCTCAATAACCATTTTTATTAGTTTATTAAAAAAATTTCGTATAAGGCTCTGTACATTCTGGCGATCTCAGCAAGGGCAACTTCTCTCACTTGATGGCACCACCTAACATAGGTGCATAGGAAATATGCAAGGTCTGCTTTCAGACAAATTATGGAACTTTTTGAAATACTAGTTATGAGTTAAATTACACAAAAAATTTAAGTGGTACTGCGAAAAACGGCGTTAAAAGTTCTACCAATTTCAGCCCTTTTGATCACTATTCATGTAAATAAAAATTTGTTAATACTTTAATAGTATTGACTTCAGTTAGTAAAATTTAAGAATAGTAAAATATCATTGTAAAACGTTAGAGTTGAATTGTGACTTGGTACCCTTGGATTACTGAATTTTTCTTAATTACAAAAGCTTTTGAATCGACATAAGAGGTCATCACAACCTTTTAACTCCAGCACAGCGCAAATCCATGAAGTTTAAAATGACACAAACATAACGTTAAGTTACTTGATTCCTACTTTATAGCTTGTATATAAAAATAATAGCATCAGAGCAGCTGCGATTGACTCCTCAATGCTGACAGAATAGACATCCCAAATATCGGTATAATCTCTCTCGGTAACTTAGCACAACTGTTGAGAGCTCTGCTCTCTCAACTTGGGAGACTGAGTCTCACAACAAGCAGGAGAGCTAGTCTTTTCACGTTTGATATAATAGAAACACCGCTTGGAAGAGCCGCTCCCCCAACTTTTTCTTTGTGTACCAACTATATGCTAGGATTCCTTTCTGATTAGTCAGTCCGTTGGTTAGCATAACTTCTCAAGTAAGAAGGTGTAGTTAGGTATGACGTAAACAGAGATATATTTACTCAAGGACTTAAGCTGATCGATAGATCGCCCAATGAATGTATCCTACATTATAATAGTTGTTTGATTCTCAATGTTAAACCCATTCATTACTACCTTATGTTAACTGGTCTATGTCCCCCATGCCCCTTATGAGTTCAATCATCTAATTATGTAGGTTATTTGGTTATTAAGTTATTCCTTTTACGTTGGGTAGTGCAACTATACGCTTAGTAGGTATCTCTGGCACGGAGCGCTAATGCCATCTTACGAGTAAAAATTTTAATAGTAATAGCTAGGTAGTATAAATTGATAGGGTACAGCATAACCATGAAAAACTTGTAGTTTTGTTTTCAAGTTTTTCGTGATTATCAAGTACTTAATGGCACATGAGCATTCGTAACAATGAAATGAGGTATTCAATAAGTAGAAACAAAAGTAGTTTGAAATTAATGTTGCTTTATAAAGCTGAAATCTACGGCCAAGCAGAGTCTGTTAAAGCCCGTGAGAGCAAGTGAGATGGTGAGAGGGACGAGCAGAACTGACCCTCTCTACTCTCTCTCTCTTGCTCTCACGTACTTGAATACGCTTGCTTAGCCATTGATTTCTGCTGCTTGTTCAGCGTTTGTTCCAAAATATCCTTGCTTCTCTTTATTAAATACCTCATTTTATCGTTAAAAACGTTCATAAGCCTTGAAGTACCTCATAATCACGAAAAACTTGAAAACAAAACTACATTTTTTACATGGTTATGCTGTACCCTATCAACTTGTACCACCTAGCTATTAAAACTTGATTTCGACAGACGGCTCTGTCAGTGGTACTTACTAAGCGTATAACTGTATGTTAAGCGATCCTCAGTTTTTCTCACTTATAGTTTGGTCTGTGTTATGAACCTTGTTAGTTTTAGTCATGATATACAAGTCGCAACCGTAAATATCACAATGAGAGCTCTGACGATTTTTGATTTACTTTATTACTTTATGTTATTATATGATAAATTTTATTGGTAAGTCGATGTACAATTATGTTATTGTCATGAAGTGGTTAGGAAGGCGCTTCTTGTCACAGTATGTGAATGCATGCATAGGTATTGGTGACTCTCTTTGTTGGTTAACACTGCTTCACATAATGAGTGATCACTTTGCTCATACTATTTGTAGGTCTTAGAAGAGGTCGACGAGGTTCGAAAAAATGTCAGGTACGGAAAAATAAAGAAATGAAAGAATTCACTAGCACCTAAGGGTGGTATAACAGTTCCTGTAACGTGACATGTAAAAATCGCGTGCAGCGCGCAAACAAACTCGAAAATGTATTAATATGTAGTTTTTATAGGGAATCATTTTTTTATGGTGTAGCTCCAACGCTTTAACTGTCACTGGTTAATACATCTATGCATCGTATTCTAAGGTTTTGGTCTAGAAACAACTCAACATCTATAGGTGAAACTCCTGAAAATCATTTGCGGTGAGTATAAATACTAGGATACTGTATTCTATACTTAGATGTAAGAAAACTCCAGATGTTAGAGTACGCTTTCTAGACGCCCACAGTAGATACTTATACCTAAAAACTGTTTTCAATAAACCCAAGTATGAATAAACTCTAATTTCTAGGCTACACCCTTGACACTGTCAGTGATAGGTCCGCATGCCTAAAGATTTAACTCAATAGCACAATGTCAAAAAAGGTTAATTTTCTGAGGCACGTCCCCCACACGCTACTTGCAGTTGGCATATGTACCAAGACATCGCACTAGGTAACCAAGATATAAGAAAAGCTTTAGTTGGTAGAGTTTCTCCTAGCTACTGTCTTCGGTGGGTCTACATTTCTGGACATTGCCTTCAATATCCCAGAGTATAAAATAGCTCAATGTCTAGAAAGAGCCTTCTAGATACTAGTAGTACATCCAATTTTTTGAACATTGCTCTCAATAGTTTAGATATGAAATTTATATATATATTATAATCACAAGAAAATAGGTAGATTATTTTGGACCATTCTTGATACTTTTCGGAACAAACTTTCAATGAAAAGCATTTTTGTTCAGAACCCATGCAGTTTATCTAGCTAAATGCTGTAAAAACTAAAAAAAATATAATTGTGCTAAAAAGTATGTGCGTTCCTTATGTCATAAGATAATTGCTGAGCCTCAAGGGCCGTTGATTAGCAGCTTCTCACGTTATGATAAACGGAAGGGCTACTGGTTTAATATGTTAGGATTTAAAACTGACAAGAAATGAATACTTAAAATTTTTTTTGTTAATCACAACTTTATTAGCGAAGCAACAAAGTCTTGGAGCTTCGTCTCTTTATTTGTAATCACCACAAAAAAAACAAAATCCTATTAATCTACCTTACAAATATCTAGGAGACTTATGTAATTACAGTCAGGGTTTTAATTTAAAGCTGATCTCTCACTTAATGGATTCTTTATTCGTTGATTTTCAAGCTCTTTTAATCTCGATGAATGTTTTGTGTCAGTTTCTTGATGCCTAAAATTGTATGTATTTAAAGAATTTGAAGCTTTCCTTCTAATTCGCCCTCTTGCGACTATAGGAATGGTTAGAACTTTTGTAATTTTGTCCCTAAAGGCTGCCTTTTGTCAACTTTGTTAAGTTATAATTCATTTGTTAGCAAGGTAGTTCGATGTTCAATAGCCCTAGAACGGACCAAGAAGCTGAAGTCTTTCTTGTTTAAAGTTTGCAGTAAACGTGACTGCTTGGATACCTCAAGGTGATCGAAAGCATTTGAACTAGTTGTAGAGCTCTTTCTGAATTTCTCCAGGTCTTTCTTGACTAAAGTTTCTAGTAAACGTGACTGTCTGTATACCTCAAGGTGATCTGAAGCGTTGGAGCTAGTTGTAAGGCTTTTTCTCAACGTTACATAGTGCTACGGAGGAGACGTTGTTATCTAAAATACTTTTTCTTTGCAGAGCTTAGTCATTTTCATAATCTAAGGTGGGAAAATTGGTTCATGACATTTGTTAAAGACTGTCTCTTTTACTCAAGTACATTTTTCTTTCATAGCTTCATTGTTAGATTTACCCAGTGCAAACCTAAGAGAGAATTAGTGATTAAAATTATTTTTGATGATAGAGAGCCCGCTGTGGGTAGCTTGACTCTAACCCTTAAAGTCCTTTTGTAAGGAAACCTCGCTAAAAGGAGGTACACCACAGGCTAAAGAATATCTTGTCTTTGAGTCGTTCCACGGATAACCAACCATTCACCGTTGGTCGGGGAAGTGAGCCAGGAGAATATTTCCTCTGTGGATATGCCATTGGGACGAACTACTAAGTAGGTGGTTAATAAAATTTCCCTCGACGATGTTAAAAAAACGGTCACAAAACCCTATATGTTAGAGCAGATTGAGCTTTGGCTAAACTGCTCCACCCTTTCTCTTCCTCATATCACTGGACTTTCCAAACTTTTTTTGGAACCAATTTTTTTAAATACTTTTAGTAGGTTAAATAATTATATATTCAGAGGTTGTGTAGAGCATTTTTTGATAACCAAAAGAACTTTTAAGAAATTCGTCGACACCAGCCCGAAAAATCCGAAAAAACGTGCATGTACCAAGCTCACAGTTCAAGATCATAAGTTTTCTAAATTTTTTACAATCAACCATTATCAATTGAACACTTAAATTACCATATTACTTGTAAAATATAATTAAGTGTATCTCTGAAGTTTTTTCAGTGTAAGTAACTGCAAAATAGCCTGTACTTGCTGAAAATGTAAATTCTTTTCATCGTGATTTCAAGTCAACTTAGTGTAAACATTTTTTTTAAATTCGTGTTAATTCATGGTGACTTAAGATTCGTTTTAAGCTTTTAATTGTAATATAAGTAATCTGAGAGACTTATCCCCGTACAACTTAAAAAACTCTTAGTTTAAAAAAACTATTACTGCGTTTGACAATTGCTTACGTCTACTAGGTTTGCTAAGATTGTATTGATTACTAAAACAAGCGATTAGCTTTTGTAAGTACAGTAAAATTTATAAATTAACACTGTGGGTGTAAATGCATTTGTAGAATTCACCAAATTTTTTTTAAAAGAGATGTTGAAGCAGCATAAGGTTTCAAACATTAAACTTATTTATTGGGTATCATAACTGTGTCTTAGACAGTGAAAGCCAAATTAGAAAATAAATGTGTGTTAAGAAAGTTGCTAACTTATGGCAGATCAAGATATAACAATAAATGGTCTACTACATTTAATTTACTTAGAGAACTTTTATGTTGAATGTGGTTCCTGTTTCAAGTCATCATGCCGTCTTAGAGCTGCCAAAAGCAGTGCATAGATCTATGGTTGAGCGTTTTTATAAACAAAACTTACTTGTCTGTAAGTATCCTTAGATAAGTAAGCAAGTAAAGTAGATGAAAGAATATTGTCAATCATATCAAACTATTGTAATTTGTATTTCTTCCTTATGAATAAATGTAGTCCCACTGACACCTGCTACTTGTAGGAACATTATAAAAGTAAATGTTGACTGTAGAAACTTCTATTATAAGGCAGTTAACTCAGTTAAATCTAAAAAAGTAAGCGTAACTACACTTTAGTTTGCGTAATTAAGTGCCAAGTAAAAGACGATGGGGAAACTATATCAAGATAGAAGCTAATTCGATGATACATTGGATGAAAGCCTGAAGAAAAAGTATAAAAAAATGAAAAAAATTTAAAGAAAACTTACAGAGACTGACGATGTTGCTGAAGGAGGATGAGAACTTTGACACTTTCATGAAGGAGTTTAAGGACTTTCTGATCGAATAAGTCAGAAATGATTATCAAGGTGGCATTGACCCTAACCAATATTCAAGTAAAAAAGGAACTTCAGCAGGCCCTAATCTGCATAAGAGCTTTGTGAAAACAATGTATGGACACTTACATATACTAGCAACACAATCAGAAAAATTACTCGATGTACCACCTTTTCAAGCACTAACTGGAACTGCTATGTATAAGTACTAGCCTGTTATTTTGCACGCTACGATAAGAGCTATTGCATCAGTAACTGGAGCTTAACTAGAAGATGGGGGCATAAGAAATATAGTACAACACGTTTGAAGTGTAATGGGCCTGTTTTCTTACAGAGAGCCGTAGCAGTTCCTCTATAGAAGATCGTCATTCATCGAGAAAAGATACTCCATGGAAAAATCTTGAAAGCGGTAAGAACGAAACTGGAGGGAGGAAATCCTCTTAGCTTTGAGGAAAAGACTGTGTGAAAATCTTGTATGGGTCCTATTCACATAACTGTAAATCGGGAAAAATTGACAACCGTACGATTTTAAAGCAAAAAAATCGTGGCTGGCACAGCCATTACAGTGAAAGTCAAGGATTTGTCTGTCCTGCTAAACGATGACAAAGACTTAATAGATCTGCCAGTAATTGAAGCACTAACTAATTATATAAAACTGCTTGTAGATATTTAAACAGATAAATTTACAATACATTGAAGTTGAATACTGGCAAACATAACCCAAGCCTTAAAGGATGCTCTCAGCCAGACAACAAATGGCACTTTATAATTCCTTGACAACCTGGATAATATCATAAGATCCGTCATATCACAGAAAAACACTTCCAAGTAGCTACAAGTGGCTCTGAAAAATCAAATTAACAAGTCTTAAAACAAACTCAAGAGACCTACTGCGTCACCAGTAGAGAGACCACAAGACGAGTTAGTGGAAGCATCAGAAGTTTCAGAAGACGTTTTTGTCACGAAACCATTAGCCATAAAAAAAGCCACAGTTACCAAGATAATTATTCCAAGAGTCAATAGAAATACCTACAAATGTTGTCTCGGGTACACTTACGAAAAAAAAAACTTTATTACTGAACTCACAGATCTTAAGTAAGTTCATACAAACCTATTACTTCATATGTAAACGTGGCAGTATCGTAAAAAGACTTAGCTTTAAGAACTGCTTCATTTTAAGTATGGATCTTAACGATGTTGATTACATAATACCAATACACAAATCTTTTAGAAAATTTCCAAGATTTGAGTTTTATAAAACAATGTACGATTACATCTTTCTACTGTTTTGGCTAATTATTGCATCTAGATAACATATTTATCGTATCTAAATCATTATTCGACTGAGTGAAAAACACTTAACTAGGCATCTGTCCTTGAAAAAATTTAGGGATCATTATAAATTTAAGAAAAAAAGTAAACAGTTCCTAGTTGAAATTGTACGTACGTAGACTTTATCTATAAGTTTAAAAATACGACGGTGGAGTAAACAAAACAGAAAGGAGAATGAATACAAATTTCGTGAAACTTAAATTAAACCAAAGTACAAAAATACTAAATTTTGCATAAGTACTCGATATCTAAGTAGATTGCTGCTTAGCTTTAATCCACGGATTCATATAAACAAAAGCATGAGGAGGAAAAAATTTCTAGTGTTAGAAGCAAACCATTATAATAACGATGCATACATGCAAGTCACTCACAATTTCGTAGAGGAGCTCCGTTGGTACAATACCGTTGTTAGTTATTTATCCCACCTAGAAAGAATGAAAATTTCTGAATAAAAATTATATTTATACCCGTCATTAACAGGTTTGAGGGTATTTTGTTACATTAAAAAAGCTAACGCTTAGAAAATATCAAAAAACAATCTTCCAATTATTATCGAAAACTTCTAGCAGCCTTCTTTGAACTAAAATTATTTGCAGAAAAACTATGTAGTTGTCAAAGTTTGTTATAGTTAAATAATACAATTGCAAACTCACACGTTAATACAATGGGCTACACAAAAATAAAATTCAAGTATGAGGAATATTCTGCCTTGCGGCGGCGATCGTGAGGTCATGGGGGTAAAAATCGCCAAAGTCAAACTAAACTAAGTTTCTTAATTTTCACATGTAAGAGACAGACATAGGAGTATAAAAAAAGACTACAATATACAAAAATCATTTAAAAAAATAGTTGTAATCGTGCTAAGCACCACATATAGCAAGAGTTGGCACGTGTTAATATAATCTATACATTTGATGAAGTGCCAGTAATTTGTTGAATATTTAATACTCTCACTTGTAGCAATAACATCAAAACCGTGAGATTTTAGAATGTGAGTAGAAAGTTTTACTTTTTTTGCCTGGCACCTAATGTTAATGTTTAAGCTGCTTTATCCAACTAACTTTAAGTTTATTATTATTTTTAGGAAACAAATACCCTCCACTGTTCACTAAATTTCTACATTTATTCACACAACATTTTCCTCGCATTTTCACTTAGTTGAACTTAAAAGTTTCTCTAGAAACTACTTATTTATAGGCACGAAGTATATGAAACATACGAACAAATGTGATTTCACATAAAAAGAGTAAGATATTTACATGTGCCAACTCTTGTTATATATGTCAATAGAACGATTATAACTATTTTTTTAAAATTATTTTTGTATATTGCAGTCTTTTTTCATACTCTGTATCTGTCTCTNTATATAAATGTGCTCAGCACGATATTAACTAATATTTATTACAATATCGTTAGCGAATTCTATTGACAAAAGTAATACAGACCAACGAAGTTGCACGGATGCATACAAAAATGTAAAAGGATTTATTATAAAAAGTTTTAACCCGTGTTATCATACAACATCAAGCAATATAAGTGAAACAACTACTATAAATAGGCTAAATAAGAGTATTATAGCAAGACTGCATACATACATTTTGCAGAGACAAACACTAAAAATCAGTGCAAATTTTAAATTGCTAGAGCTTTCATAGTAATGCAGATACTTGTATATTAATCAATCTCGTAAGATCAAAGTTTTTTTTGAATACCTTAAAGTAAAACAAAGCAGACATTAGGCTAGTTAATTAACTTAATACCAGCAAAAGTCAGTACATATGCCTCATTATCTATATTATTATTGTTTAAATTCTGCATGAATGACAAGACGTTAGTAACTTTCGACTCTGTATCTGTGACACCAAGTCGCGTGGGAGAGCTTACGTCTTTTAAAAGTGTAATAATCAAATTTCACTATTAAACAAGAGGAGTAAGGGAATTTAACAAATCACACTTCTCAAAAAAGGGTTGTTTCTTTTCAAAGATAGTAAAAATAAAATTGACTCTTTCAAAAATGTTCTAAGATGTAAGACTTATCATTCGGAAAGCTACGTTAATACTTATTTAAACACTATAACAATGCTTTTTGCCCAATATAACTAATAAAATAGTTGCTACATCCATTTTTGAACCATGCCAAGATTCAGATAAAAGTTTACGTCAAGATATCCAAAACTGGCTAATACGTTAAATTATGAGGTTGTGGATGATCTTAAGAAAATATACTGGCCGCTTATTAGACATAAGACATTTTTACGTAAATACCATAAGTGATTAGGTACCTTAACATTTGGTCAACTTGCCTGTTATATTTTACAAATAAATTAACAACAAATTCTTAAGTGCTGAATCAACTTATGGGAAAAGACAGAAATGCATTATGGGTTATGAAAGTTGTGACGAGGTAAAACTGGTGCTGCTAGTTTTCCCTGCGACTCTGCGACGCCTCCTTGCTCTGCTCAAATTCAAGCATGCTTAGCTGTCTTTGTCTGGTTAATTGTTGTTTTGGGGGCCCGTGCGAGCCGGACGTGACGGCGAAGACGCCAAGCCGGATTGGTGGAAACGACGGCGGCTGCAGCGGAAGAAGGAGAAAAAGGCGCGAAAAGTCAGCAGAGTGCAGCGGAAGTCAGGGAGAGGGCCGTCCCGAGAGCTTGGAAGGGGAGCCAGTCTTGCTTGAGCCTTGCAGCGAGGCAGTCGAAACGAGAGCCTGTCGCGAGTTTTTCTTGTTTTAAGTAGAGAGCGCGTTCGAGATCGTGGAGTGGAGAGAGCGAAGGTACGGAAGTGTTGGAGAGAACGAAGGTGCGAAAGTGTTGGAGAGAACGAGGTGCGAGAGTTAAAACGCGAGCCGAAGACAGAGGCCAGGGTCGGCATCGAGAGGAGTCAGCTAGGTGAGGTCAGTCGAGCCAGCCGAAGAAGCAGAGAGAGAGAGAGAGAGAGAAGAGATCCATCCCGGGGCCGAGGGTCAAGGAGCCACTCCAGAGGCCGCAACAACGTCGGGACGAGGTAGGGTGTTAGAGCTTTGGGGAGCAGGTGAGAAATAGGACTGGGTGTGCCCGGGCCGGAACTGGTCGAGAATCGGGCAGGAGAGTGAGAGGGTGTGAGAGCTAGTGAGAGTGTGTGAGAGCTGAGAGAGAGAGGGATAGGGAAAGGGAAGTGCGAAGCTGGGAACGAGCTGGGGAGGGCATAGAGAGAAAGACTGGTGACCTAAGGGCAGAGTGCGATGGTGGTGGGACTAAATGCGTGTGGACCCATACTGTAGGACGCGGGTGTCAGTCCGGTGAAAAAGTGTACGTGCTCGCGCGATCGCGGTCGACGTCGGTGCCGCGGCCGCTGAATCGCCGGCACCCTCGATTGGTGTATTGTAACAAAGAAAAAGGAGAATATAGTGCTTGTTTAAACTTTGATCCCGCGTTAAATCTATTAATCCCTAATTGTTTTTCCCCCTTCCTCCCGGAGCCGGGGGAGCTCGGCGTGAACCTCCTTTTGGTTAAGAGACGGCGGTAAGAAAAAAGGTATAACAGCGAGAGAGCAGGAGAGAAACTTCAGTCACCTGTTTCCGGGCCGTGGAACTCCCTTCACGGAAAACAGTTGCGTGATAAATTGGCATCCCTTGTGGGGAGGTGCGGCGGGCGCGTTGGGATTAGTGAGTGCGTCAAGGTTAGGGTAGCCTTGTGTCACCAGTTTTTAGTCCGCAGAAATAACATTTGGGTGGGAAATTCATTTATTTGCATGAGAGTGTACATGAATAAAAGAGTAAGTGTGTGAATGACTATAGCGAACGCTTGGGTGTGGTTAGCTAATGCTTAGAGGTAGCGTGCGTGGACGATAGGATATAAATAATTCGGGAGAGATTGCAAGAGTCCCTGGTATTCTTTAATTTGGTTGCAGGGCGTTGAACCAAACTACCTAATAGCCGATAGCGCTAAATTGTGCGTATTTCAAATAGTAAGTATCCCTGGGGATATTGGCACCGGAAAGCGTACCGCCCACGCGTAAGAGATTTACATTATAAGGTTAGGAGTGCCTACTACGCGGTTGTGTTGCCTCCAGTGCTGTGTCACATCGGAGTGCGGCAGTGAATCAGTAAGTATTTGTGACGCTGTGACAGAACGTGAGCTCGGGTTGCATCGACGCTGTGATACGGCGGATCCCCTGGAAGCTCTGTGAAATAAAACATTCAAAAGAGAGAAAGTGAGCTCGCGGGTCGTGCATTGACCGCTGACACTGAAGCTCCTTCAGAGACTTGTTTTCTATTTGAGCCCAGAGAAGACCCGCGCTGTCTAACCAGCTGCACCTCTGGAAGCTCTGTGACTAAGGGTAGACCGTGAGCTCGTACTTAATTGAGTTCCAACACTGGTACTGTAGCTCTGTAGGGAGATAAGCCTATGATGGCCACCGAGTCTGACGAAGTCGAGAGGCTGTTAAGGGAATCTCGAACGGGCCGTCACATCAAACGCTCGGTCCATAACCTGCCCGGAGATGAGCTGGACCGAGAGTTGCGGATCCGGAAGTTGAGTGTCCAAGGGGACGAAGGAGTAAGGAGAAACCGGTTACTTCGCTACTGCCTCATCGAAGCGTATCCGGATAACGACGGAATACCTTTGGAAGAGGGAGACTTAGTTCGCTCTCGGCTGCAAGCCAGCCTGGACGAGGATACAGACGATGACGAGGAACAAACACCGGGAGCTGCCAGACATAGTTGGGGAGAATTACCGGAGGGTGACGTAACCTCCAAGATGACCTCAGGGTGCAAGCTAAGTCGTGATGCATTAGCTGCTGACGAGGTGGAGCGTCAAGCTCAAGCGGAGCGCACTCGCGCCTTCCTGGAGGCTTTGGCCAAGGCTAAGGAACGAAGTGAGGAATGGAGATGGACGAGACCACGAGAGGAGGTCCTTCCGACGCGGGTGGACGGTGAGCTGAACCCAAGCCGGTTTCCGCTCCCTCAGTCAGTTCAGTCACCGCCACCGACGTCCTGCACCACCGTAACTATGACCACTACGTCGTGTACGACTTCGAGGCCATCCACGACCCCATCCTCGGAAGCCATGGCCATCGGATCACGTGGGGATCTGGTGAACAAAGTGGGTCACTCGACGCCATACCCAAAGCCGCGGGTACTCGCGAATGTACCTCTATTCCCGCAGCAGATGGCGTACTACTCTGAGCAGCACATCCATGCCCTGTTACCTAACCAGGGTACCCAAGGGCAGACCCTTCTGTTTCTTAACCCCCTGGTACCACAGTCCAACCACCCTTTGGGACTGTTGAGGATGGACGCGGGGATGGGAACGACGGAAGCGCCCAACTTTGGTAGCGCTCCTGGACGCAAAGCGGAGACACAGGTACCTCCGCAGACCCCTAAACCCAGACCACGGACGAACTTAGTTCCGAGGGAGGAAGTGGAGGAAGACGGCTTTAAGACGGCTCAAAATTGGAGTAAATTTCACCATGACTCAAGGGCCCCAGACGCGCTAGGTAATCAAGATAGAGAGACGGTAAGGCGAGAACCCAAAACGAGGGTACGAGTCGAGAAGAAAACTCCAACCCCCCCACCCTTTCCACGTTTGTCACTAGTTGATCCTTCAGAGTTTTCTGACGAAGAAACTGACTACGTTACGCCCGCCCCGTTACGACCTACCCCTAAGGTACGAGAACACCAGGCGTATGGCGGGACTCAACACGCCAGGGGAATCTGGGTTGAGGCCAACCCTGAGGTTAAATCTGTCAGGCGTAACGAGGACATCGGTAAGGGGTTTCTCGGTCAGGCAACGCGAGGACCGGCAAGGGACCAACTGTGGTCCTCTTCCCCCAAATCAAAGCGAACCCCGAGGAGCCGAGACAACGGGACGGACTCCGATAGCGAAGATAAACCACGAGAAGGTGGAGGAAGGCCCCGATCGACGAGTAGACCTCGCCACAGACAGGATCCAGCTAGGACCGAGGGTCCACGTAAGCGTGAAGCGGGACGTTCGAATCGATCTCTAGAAGGTGGGCAAGCCCAAGCCGTCAAGCTTCTAAAGAGCTGGGGTTTGCAATACACCGGTGAGGAGCGAAAGGAGGATCCGGAAGACTTCCTTGATCGACTGGGAGATTGTCGAGCCAGTTCAGGTATGACGGACCAGACGTTGTTGGGGGCGTTACCGAGCGTACTGCTCCAGCGAGCAGCGCGCTGGTTCCGCACCGTGAAACACGACTTCGTGACATGGGAAGACTTCTATCAAGCCTTTAAAAGGCAGTTTGGAGGAGAGTATCAGGAGGAGGACCTGGTACAAGATCTTTATGCCCGGACCCAGGGCAAGACGGAAAAAATCTCGGTCTTCCTTACGAATTTTCGGTACATTGCCTCCAAGTTCCGCACGCCATTATCCGACCGAACTCTGGCCGATA
>NW_019379621.1:105583-126773 GCF_000648655.2 Copidosoma floridanum | reverse complement strand
GGTGTATTGCCACACCCATCTCTAAACCTTTTTCCTCCTGAATAAATTGACGAAACGGGACGCGTATCCGCTCCCAAGCATGGATTCGATTCTCGATCGACTACGAGAGGCCAAGTATCTTTCGAAGATCGATTTGAAGCAGGCGTATTACCAAATTCCCATGGAGGCTTCGAGCCGGCGATATACCGCTTTTGCCATGCCGGGTTCCGGACTATGGCAGTTCACGCGCATGCCCTTTGGATTGACCAATGCTCCAATGACGGGGGAGCTCGGCGTGAACCTCCTTTTGGTTAAGAGACGGCGGTAAGAAAAAAGGTATAACAGCGAGAGAGCAGGAGAGGAACTTCAGTCACCTGTTTCCGGGCCGTGGAACTCCCTTCACGGAAAGCAGTTGCGTGATACGGCAGATTCGATGAAAGTGCACAGTCTTGGACTGGTCAGCCTATATGTTATTTTTATTGTATTGTGCCATAATATATCGTTTATAATCATTAACTCATTACATATTAGTTCAAATCACACCTAATCAACGTAGGTATACTCATTCCCACGATAATTGCACCACCTATGTACACAATATTGTTTCATAGAAGGTATTGATATACTCAAAATTGTATTGTTTGCCATATAATTTTGTAGAAGTATAACTTCATACTTGGGTACCCAAGCACCCACTGTCCATTGTTTTTTTTTGTATTTTTACTTTATGCTAATAAAGAAATGTAGCCTACAATAGTCAAATTTTTGCACATTTTGGTATTTTTATCATGTGCAGCGAGGTGAGGTTAGGTTTGCGGGAGTCGAAACTTCTTTTGGTATTATAATTGTACCGTAACTCGATAACGCATGTCATTTTACATTTAATAACTAGCTTATGCTTTGTTATTGGCGAAAATTCTTGATTTGAAACATTTTTAAGGCGTAAAATGCCTGTTAACTAATTGAGGGTATGATTGCCGGCATTTACACTCACAGTTTAGTTGTATTTGTGTTCGAAAAGTATAACAATTTTTTTTTCTTATTTTAGCACCGGCGAATAGAAAACTATTGCCGAAAAAGGGCTATTTGTTCAACTTCCTGGGAATCTAAGAGTACAAAACTATTAGAGGTTATGATTGCGAGAATTTATNGAAGGAAGCATCGTCGAGCCGATCCAGACGATCCCCTCCGCCAGATTCAAGAAAACGATTATGTCTCTGGTCATTCACTCTGTGGAATTGGGGAAGAGGAATCCGAAGCGGGAGAGCCGATTCGTCGCGTAGAAGGTGGCTGGAGTGATTCCCAGAACATCGAGACAGAAGGCCAATCGGATAGAGATAGGCGTTTTCCCCGACGGCATACGGGCACCCTATTCTCGGGACTCCGAAGCATCGCGACGCATCCCTGTCTTGATCCCCCTCCACGAGCCTGCTTCAACTGCTGGGGACGCGGGCATCGACTGAGAGACTGCCCCCGGCCCCGTAGAACCATTCACTGCTCCAACTGCGGGAGACTGCACGTGTACGTGCAAAATTGTCCGAGGTGCAGTGAAGCCTATACGTGCTATTTGGAAAGACGACGAGCCCAAGACAGGGACCCCGAAACCCGCGATCCGCTAGGAAGGATATCGATGGTACCGCAAGATCCGCAAGCGGGATCGCGACCTGCTATCGAATGTCGGGAGCATCAGCTCCGAGAGCGAGAGGCATCGAGTTTCAGCGCCAGAGAGATCTACCCAACTCGGGAGGTCGGACCGAGACGGGAGACGATGCCCTCGAATCCGGATCTACGCATCTTCCTTAACCGCCGGACCAGCTCGCCCATGGCGAACTCGGACCGCCAGGATGCTTCATCAGCAAGCGGCCCACGACCTGAAACGCAGAGGGAGCGGGAGAGGTCTCAACGAGCGGCCCGCGTAGGGAGTTGGCCAACCCGACGTTTCGAACAAGTGGAGCGGGTCCTGAATCAGCTCCAAGACTTGCCCCGAGAACTTCGTGACGAAGTTATGCACCGAGCTTTCCATGCCGAGGACAATCAAGAGTAGCGGATTTTGACAAGGGAACTAGTCTGCGGTTGACCAGGGTACAGGAGTGGTAGATCTGACTAGGGGAGAGGAGTCTGGAGACAAGGGTGACACGCAGGACAGAGGACCTCGACAACTACGGATAAAGGAACGGAGCCACTCGCCACATCCCCGACGGCCAGCCGGGTGCAGTGACACCAGAGGCCCGAGGGCCACATGTAAGTTTTTCTGCTTTCCAAAAACGATGAGAACGGAGGCGTCAGTCAGTGGTAGGCTCGGCGATAGCGGGTTATCTCCGACCTAGGGGGGGAGGGTTTGTGACGAGGTAAAACTGGTGCTGCTAGTTTTCCCTGCGACTCTGCGACGCCTCCTTGCTCTGCTCAAATTCAAGCATGCTTAGCTGTCTTTGTCTGATTAATTGTTGTTTTGGGGGCCCGTGCGAGCCGGACGTGACGGCGAAGACGCCAAGCCGGATTGGTGGAAACGACGGCGGCTGCAGCGGAAGAAGGAGAAAAAGGCGCGAAAAGTCAGCAGAGTGCAGCGGAAGTCAGGGAGAGGGCCGTCCCGAGAGCTTGGAAGGGGAGCCAGTCTTGCTTGAGCCTTGCAGCGAAGCAGTCGAAACGAGAGCCTGTCGCGAGTTTTTCTTGTTTTAAGTAGAGAGCGCGTTCGAGATCGTGGAGTGGAGAGAGCGAAGGTACGGAAGTGTTGGAGAGAACGAAGGTGCGAAAGTGTTGGAGAGAACGAGGTGCGAGAGTTAAAACGCGAGCCGAAGACAGAGGCCAGGGTCGGCATCGAGAGGAGTCAGCTAGGTGAGGTCAGTCGAGCCAGCCGAAGAAGCAGAGAGAGAGAGAGAGAGAGAGAGAGAAGAGATCCATCCCGGGGCCGAGGGTCAAGGAGCCACTCCAGAGGCCGCAACAACGTCGGGACGAGGTAGGGTGTTAGAGCTTTGGGGAGCAGGTGAGAAATAGGACTGGGTGTGCCCGGGCCGGAACTGGTCGAGAATCGTGCAGGAGAGTGAGAGGGTGTGAGAGCTAGTGAGAGTGTGTGAGAGCTGAGAGAGAGAGGGATAGGGAAAGGAAAGTGCGAAGCTGGGAACGAGCTGGGGAGGGCATAGAGAGAAAGACTGGTGACCTAAAGGCAGAGTGCGATGGTGGTGGGACTAAATGCGTGTGGACCCATACTGTAGGACGCGGGTGTCAGTCCGGTGAAAAAGTGTACGTGCTCGCGCGATCGCGGTCGACGTCGGTGCCGCGGCCGCTGAATCGCCGGCACCCTCGATTGGTGTATTGTAACAAAGAAAAAGGAGAATATAGTGCTTGTTTAAACTTTGATCCCGCGTTAAATCTATTAATCCCTAATTGTTTTTCCCCCTTCCTCCCGGAGCCGGGGGAGCTCGGCGTGAACCTCCTTTTGGTTAAGAGACGGCGGTAAGAAAAAAGGTATAACAGCGAGAGAGCAGGAGAGGAACTTCAGTCACCTGTTTCCGGGCCGTGGAACTCCCTTCACGGAAAGCAGTTGCGTGATAAAGTAGATAACTTTTTCATCAAACCTGCCACTGTTATTAATAGTCTAAGCTATAATTACAGAAATATTAATAATAGGTTAATGTGCACAAATAAAACGTCTTTTTGTATGATATAATTGGAAAATATAGCTAAAAAACGACTTACAAAGGTTCATATCACTAACTTTTTGATGCAATTGACACGTAAAAAATGAAGTTGCATTATTAAACTAAGGGTTCAGGTGATATCTGACCTTATTCTTACCGTTCGCGCACAAAAACGAAGCTTTAAAAGTTAACAAGAAGTTTTATTTGTACAAAAAATTACAACAATCGATCAGAACGTTAGGTTATTTACTGAAAAATAGCTAGGATGAGAACTTGACGACATCTCTCCTCTTTTCGATTTTTAGTCAGACGAACGCTTGATCAAAACCAAAAAAGCATCGTTCTTTAGCTACTCGATAAACAAATAATTGAACGCAAAACAATTACATCGTTGCTAAGCGAACACCTGTGGCCTTCCACCCAAGAGAAAATGCCTTTAATACCTCATGACGTAATCCCTAAAACTTGAGAAGCGTGGTCTTGGAAAACCCTCTTCGGTCACTTTGCACACGGCCTACATTGCGGTATCACATTAGCCGCAACGGCGGAATCAAAGCTTAGCAACAAGAATTCGCAACAATAAAATATTAAAATAAACAAGAGAACTTCTGACTTTATAAAGTAATCCGTAACATTCTCCACCTTCTCCAAAAATAAGGGGTTTTTATTTTTTTTAAGCAAATCTTACAACTTTTCTACTCGGTCTCATTAACAAACCATTTTCAGTTCTTATCTCTACTGCTCGCTCTTGTTAATCAGAACCAGGGAAAACTCGAGTTACCATACCTTTTTTCCAATGATTTCTTTGAGTGTTATTATCTAAAATCAATACAATGTCATCTTTTTTTAAAAGTACGTCATTTTCATGCCATTTTTTACGTGTTACTAAGGTTGGTAAATATTCTCGAAGCCAACGTTTCCAGAAGCAATTCGCCAACTGTTCACTTAACAATCACTGTTTTCTTGTACATTTAATTTCTGCATCACATCTACTCAATTTAATTTGCCCTGAAGAAGTTCTAAACGAAAAATGATTTGGAGTTAAAGCCTCATTATCTCTTGGGTCTAACGAAACGTGTGTAAGCGGGCGCAAATTTACAGCATGTTCAACTTATATCAAGACTGTTAATGAAACCTCTTTTCGAGGAGCGTATTCTCTTAAAATAACTTTTAAAGCAGTCTTGACAGAACGTATCATCCTCTCCCACACTTCACCCATGTGAGATGCAGTAGGAAGATTGAACTTTTACTCAACTTTATTTTTTACAGCAAAACTTTCGATTTCTTTTTGATTTATATATTTGAATACATCTTTTAGTTCATTGCACATTCCTCAAAAATTAGTACCATTGTCGCAGAAAATCACAGAAGGAGTTGCTGTTCAAGCGCTGAAACGGCGCAAGGCTCATTTGGCAGAGTCAGTGGACAGACTTCTTGCTAATTTGATATGTGCTGCTCTAGTATTCATACAATTAAAAATTACGCCCCAGCGTTTTTTCGCGTCTTGTACCTATTTTGACTAGCATGGGGCCAAAATAATCCATCCCACAGTTAGTAAACAGATGAACCCGATCTTCTAGTCTAGCAAGAGGCAAAGCTGCCATTTTTGGTTTCATTCGAGACATGCGTAAAAATTTACAAATGGTGCAATTAAAAACTCAACTTTTTAAAAATTGTCTTAAACCTATAATCCAAAATTCTTGTCTTACCTCATTTATGACTGTATCATGAGTACCATAGTACAATTTTTTATGTAGATTTTAGATAAAAAACGAGTAACTCTTTATCTACCGCAAAGAATAGTCGGTCTTTTACAAACTTCGTTACATGGGGTGGTTATCAATCTACTTTCAGATCTGAGAATTCCCTTCTCCTCTAAAAACGCGTTTAAGTTCTAAATTTTACTATTTTTTGCAATAACTTTGGATTTTTGAAGATCACTTATTTCTTGAAAAAAAGAGATTGCTTGGCTTAATTTAAAACACAATTTTTCTGCTCTTATTCGCCGTTCTAGTAAAGTAAAGTTTTTTTTCTTGCACTTATCTACTACTTCTAAAATTCGCGAAGCCAAACGTAATAAACGTAACCATGACGAGAAACAAGAGAAATCTATAACACTTTCAACAGTAAATACCGTGTTTACACTCTCTCTTATTTCTGAATTTAGAAATTTCACTTCAAAATTTTCCGTTGGCCATTGAGATTCCAATTTACTTTAAATTGAGAAACCTGTGAGCCATCTGCAATTTTTCTTAAAAATACCCGGCATGAATCTAGTACCATCATCTGTGGAATTCTCTCTCGTGGGTACCCAACGCCATTTAGAAATTACAGAGTTTTTTTTAATTTCAGCTAACCGATTTGCTACGAAAATATTAAACTCGCGTGGATCTTTTCTAATTCATCCTAAGACAATTTTCGAGTCAGTCCAAAATCTGCATTTTATGATAACCAAATCGTGTTTTTTTTCAATTAAACTTCCTGCTCTAGAGGCAAGAAGGGCGAATTGAAGTTCAAGTCTTGGTATAGTTGTTAATGTAATAGGTGCTACGCGGCTTTTGGATATAATAAAACTTATTTTATAACACTCGTTGGGAGAAATAAAACGCCAATACGCTACAGTCGCATATGCTTTCATACTAGCATCTCAAAAAATATGTAATTCTGCTAATCTTTGTTAAAAAGCTTTTAATTAATAGCACTTTGGAATTTTAAAGTTTTTAATCTTACTAAACACCACTACCCATTCTTTCAACTTAAATAATTCCGATTATTTCAATTTGATATCCCAGTCAATTTTGCTTCTCCAAATATTTTGTAATAAAATTCGAGCTTAAGTTACCTAAGGAATTGAGAATCCCAAAGGATCAAAAAATTACATAACAAAACTTAATACTTCTCTTGTAGTGGAAATGTGAAAATTTTTGCTACCTCTTTTGGAACTTTGTTGAAACTTAATTTGAAAGCTAACTCCTCAGTCCGATTTAACCATTTCAAGCCTAAAATTTTTTTACTCGAAGAATGTGCTTCATTAATTTTAAAAACTTGATCTGCAGAGTTACTTTTATTAGCTGCGTTTAAAATCAACGAATAATTACTTGCCCATTCGTGCATTTCCCAGTCAACGTTTTTATTGATTTCTATCGCTTGTTTTACCTGATCTATTGCTTCCCCTTCAGTCTCACAGCTGTCTAGAAAATCGTCCCTGTAACAGTTTTTCATTACACTTTTTGCAGTTTCTGGGAATCAATCGAAAAAGAATTTTTCCTTTCACAAAAACCGTTGAAAATCGCGATCCTACTCCCTAAATCTTATTTTTAAGAACATATCATGAATGTCCGATTTTATCGCGTAGGAAAATGAACGAAATTGCAAAAGCAGGCCCGGAAGAGACTTCAGTAATTCAGGGCCGAATAAGAGTAAGTTGTTGAAGCTTAGAGACGAAGATTTAGAAGCTGCATCGAAAACTAGTCTCACACGTCCAGGTTTATTCAGGCTTGTTACATAAAAATGTGGTAAAAACTACTTTTTGTTGTTTGATGCTTTATCCTCGCACTTTTCAGTAAAATTATTTTGTAATAATTGATAATAATTAATGTATTTCGCGATAATAAAGCTCGGCGTGAATAGACTCCCAATCGAGTCTTCTCTCTAGAAGTTGAAGTCTTCTGAAAGCATTTGGATGACTGTTTGGAATTGCTCATCATCACTTCTCCACAAAAACTGAACATTCAAAGCCCCATTATTACAAAAACTAGTCGCCTCAAGAACTTCGTAAGCTCGTTTTTCTTGAGCATTTTTAAAAGAAAAATTTTTAATCCCAATAGAATCCAGCTCAAAGTACTCTTTGAGCCATTGATTTAAATCGTCAAACCTTTGTTTTTTGCAAATAGAGACATTAAAAATATTTAAATTCCCTTCAACACGTCCAATGAGACCGTGTATAGTTGAACATAACAAACACTTTGAAACAAACAAGTTATCTTGCATTTGGAAAAATTCTTGCGTCAGTATAAATTTGCAATAATCTTGCCCAATCAACATGCTTGGTTTTCTTTCAAAAACTTCAACAACTACACCTGTTTTTTTCTGCAAGAATGGGAAAAATCCCTAGAAATGCTTTGACGTGGCAACTCAACATCTTGTACTTCTAGTACATTTTTAAATTCAAAATCTTGTTCCACCAATCTTACTTTAAAATCAACTTTTTTACGGCAAAGTACAAACGAATCATCACCCCCTACTCCTTTCAGATAAATATTTATTAATGAGCTCTCAGCACCGATTTCTTAGATGATTTTGTGACTTATCAATGTGATAGTTAAATCCTCGTCCAATAGTGCGTAAATGCATTTTGAACATTTTGACCCCACAACGCAAACAGACAGGACTTTTAAAAACGTGCATTTTTCTAGTCATGATTTGCTCATTGGAAAAGAGAGAAGGCTCAACTGAAGCATTCGAAACACCTTCTGGGTTATCTTTCCTGTACTTATCTTCAAAATGTAGTAGGGGGTAATGCTTGCTACGACACATAATACAACCAATTTGCTTACATTTAAAACAATCATGTCCACTTTTTAAGCAATTAAAACAAAGATATTTAATTTTCGTAATTTTCCACCATTGTGGTGTCGGGGTTTTTGTAAAATCTTTACAGTCAGATAATGTATGATTGGTGCGACTGCAATAAGCGCAATGGTTATTATCAAAATTTTTTTTTTTAGACTGATAACCATCTTTACCTCTGTCACAAACTTCTGTAGCCAAGACAGTTGTAGCCAATACGGATAAATTCGGTATAAAGTGTACTTTCCTCAGTCCAACGGAAATTCCGATGGAAATAGCGAACGATATTTAAATTATCTTTACGCTTTCAACTTTTTGAGCATGTACGTAGTTTTTTAACCATTAAATAAAACAAAAATTTTTTTCAAATCTTTTCTGCGCGAATCATTTATAGTTACAAGTCTTTCTTACAAACATGTATGTTTGTAATACCATGGTAAATTCATTAGGGCGAGTACAATTTTACTTTCTTGTCAGTTAAAATCATTTTTATTAGGCTTTTATTATAAGAATTATTAAAATTTCTCTACAGAAGATATAACTATCATAACAAATGTTGTTAGCTTTTTTGTATGTACAAAGTACCTACTTGAGACTTCGTTACTGATTTAACGTTTTATTGCCCTAAATCCATACTTTTTGGAGAAATAAGTATACGATAAAAAAGGAATTTTAAAAAACAACATGATAACAGTCCAGGATAATCAGATAAGAACATTTTACACAAAACTTAAAATATTAATTTCATTTTTTAAGAAAGTTATGTGTGTAGTACAGTAGAATATGTAACAACTCTGTCTATTGCAAAATTATTCCTGCCTGGTCTACCTGTAAATATTTCCAACAAATTATGTATTATCGGGATACCTCAACGTTAAAAAGGCAGCTTGATAAGAAACGTAGAAAAAGAAGAATGTGCGCAGCGTAACTGTACCAAATTTATAATTCAATTTTTAATTTTCATCTTAAAATTAGGTGTCTACTAGTTTAATGAAAATGTCTTCTAGTATGTTGATGATACCTTTTTTATGCTGTAATGGAAGGTGAAAAAAAAATTTAAGTATCGACCAGAGTGTGTGGATTTTAGGTACCAATAGGTCAGTACTGTATCATTTTCTTGACCGATAATTTCTAAATCTAAGAAAATAGCGTTGTTGTTATTACATATCTTACTAGTGAGATCGAATGCAGAACAATAGCTACTAAAAATGCTTTTAATGTAGTTATTATATTTAGTAGGTACACATTCAAGGATATCATCTAGCTAAAAGTGTATCGTATAAACCTTCAAAGTTTAATTGTTGATGCGTTGTTCTACTATACGTATCATCATATTATTTTGTATTTATATTATCATGATATTTTGATTAATAATATTCTACTGGCACAGTCGCACATAGATAATAGTTGCAAGTTGAAAAATTTCATGCTTAAAGAAGTAATGTTTTGATGTTCCACTGTATGTAAGCTATGTGCTTGATATCCTCATATGTGTGCCAACTACGTATAATAAAAACATTAAAAACATCTTATTTTTTTAATTAACTAATTGCAAAGAAGCATATTTTTTTTTAAATGCTTGAGGAAAACATGCATGGATTTACATGATTTAGGAAGACTCTTTTATTTATAGTCTTGGAAACACATGTACTACTTATGCTCCTTATAAAGTTCTCACAAGGAACTGCTTGCAATTTTTATTTAATTGTATTATGTGCGTGTAATATGTCATTTGCGTATGCGTAGAGTATAAAAGCAGTTAATTGTGAAACTCTGACTACATAGCGATTTTACATTCCTTTTATAAGAGTGAGAGATATAATATACACTTAAATTGATTTGCAATGATTTTTTTTAATCAAAATTTGTGTTAAAAATAATTTTTCATTACTCATAGTTTTTTGTACCTAATAAAGGCCAGGACGTTGTCCAAACGGCCAAGTCGTTGTTTTGTTTCTAAATAAACACGAAAATATGACATCAAAACTGCTGTATGTTGTTCTCAATTGTTGGCTAACTGTCATTGGATGGCTTTTATAATTATAATAAATAATATCCTTTATTGCTTGCAACAACTGATTCTTAAGGATTAAAAAATATGATAACTAATTCTTTGTTAAAAACTTTGTCCCTCTAAAGGTTAGATGCATAGCTATTCACCGCACAAAAATTTTTTACTTAAGCTATTTAAATAGTTAAAGAAGTATAGCTTTGATTAAATCACAGCAAAGACCAAATCCTATCAATTAAGAAAAAACTCGTTCCATTTAGTGCCTTCGTTCAAAAGTTATGGTTGTTTAAAGAGGAGTGACAATAATTGCTAAAAATCGAATTTTGTAGATTTTGCCAAAAATTCGTTATTTTTCAAAAAACTCTTACAACTTTTGATTGATGGCACCAAATTTGATAATTATTTTTTTATTTATTCACATTTGTTTTTTTTAATTTTTTTTTTTATTTGATAGGGCGTCGTTTCACCAGTCATTTAAGCCTATTTTGGACCACCTAAAATAGTGCACTACTTTGCCAGAAGTGTTGGAAGTGAAATCGGTATTCATCAAAGTATCTCGCAAGAAAAGGTCAATTAGACCAAATGCCGAAACACATGTCTTATGTTGTATCTCGACAATACTGAAAAAAAGTTTCGTAAAGTTCCAATGCACGAAAGCTCGAAAAAAAGTCACTTTTACCAGAAGGTACGGAAAAAACATTTCAAGCTTTGGAATACTATTTTGACTCGTAGACGTAATATAAACGAATTTTTGCTTACAAAATATCTGTCCTTGATTAATGTGTGGGACTTGCAGTCAGCCCATGAGTACTTACTTCTTGCTACGATGTTCTGAGCTATATGGACTAAATACCCACTAAACTAGGAAGATCTATATCTTGGGAGACTTGGCTTAGAATCCATTTTCGCATGAATACTTCGAGCCAGGGTCGCTGAGTGTTAAAAATTGACGTGGCCTTCCATCGGAGTGTCGTTACCGTCAAGATGTTGCATTCTTTTTTAGTATGTTCTAGTGCCCTTTAAAATGCTGGGCAGCTGTCGCTACCTGCTTTATGTTTGGCACCTCCTGTTCTGCAAGCAAAACATCGGGCCTCCTCTTTGCAATCTTTCTTACGGTGATTGCAGCTGCTACATTAAAAGCACAGCCTCGACCGATTCTCCTTGTTGCAGTTCCAGCCTATGTGTCCACACCCCAGACACCAATAGCATCTGAGGACGTTACCCATCTTTTTAATCTATCTTCTCATTGGCAGCTGGTGAAGCCTATAAAGAAAATAACTATTTGTTTACATAATTATTTAGACAAATTATTATTTCGCAGTCCTTTGGACAGCCTCTTCAGAATAAGAGATCATGTAGGTGCCAAGACAACACGTAATAGGACACCCATGGCACCTATCTTCTTGTCCAGGTATAACAATAACTGTCATGTTAATAATCAGTTGTATAATAATAAGGAAGATTGAAACATACTTTTATCCAAAAGTCATAGATAGATGGCGCAGACATGTAAAAAGGTAGCTGTAGATTTTAATATTATTTATGATGATGAAAAAGCACGTAAAAGGAGTAAACATATTATTTATATTATTATTAGTATTTTAATTACTATTATTATTGTTGTCATTGTTATTATTGTTATTATATTTAATATCATTATAACTGATATTATTTTTATGATTAATATTATTGCTATTATTTATACTCTCCTTATTATTATAACTATTGTAACTATATTGTCGTTTGACCTTCATGAGTTGCCATCAGCTAGTGACTTGAAGTCGATTTAGGTTGAAGTGATAGTTGTCTTTCAGGTAGGGAAATCCTGCTGTCCCAGTAAAAGTGATTTTATGTGCAATTTTACTTGTTTAATTTAGCTTTCTTATCTCTTGAAAGGCCACCAATGGCATTCCTCAGGTCATCAGGGGATCCGCAAATGTTTACTAAGCATATCACTATGAGCAACATGTCTATCATTGATTTGTAAATGCCACCAAATTTAATGCAGTAATGTTATAGGGCTTCATAGTATTCTAAGAGTATCTATTAGTGCCAACTACAGTTTTATTCCATATAATTCTACGTTGTAAGGGAATCTGTGTCGCCACGTTAAATTGTTTCTGGGTAAAATAGAGATATAGGAGACGTACAATAATAAAAAAATTGTCATAACATGTATTTTCTTTTTTTTTAAATTAATATTGAGTATTTAAATGTATATACGATCCGTTAAAAATTTTGCTATAAATTTAAAATGTCTCAGAATCTAACTTTTTTGCTAGAACTTGTTGTGCGTTAAACAACTGGTGTGGACACTGTCAACACATATTTAGAATTATAAATATTAACAGAAACGATGGTAGAAATTGAAACAGCAACATACGTTAAAGTTTGATCTTGAAAAATGTAATCTGGTTTAATACGGTCGATTGAAACTGTAACTGGATCGCCACGAATTTTTATAGTGTGTTTTACGGTCAATTAAAACTTTACTAAGGTGCCAGAAATTCTCCTAGTAACTATTTTTTGGTTTCGTTAAATTATTTTATAAGGTCCAGTTTACGGTGGCTATAAGACTTTAAGAATCGGCCCTTTTTGTAACAAATACATGAGTGAAATCCGCTAACTCTTTGGATATAAATACACCAGGTTGACAATGTCTTGATGCCGCAGCTGGTCATAATCGTGTCATGAACTTTCTGAAGCTCAAAAGGAAACTTTTTGGATCGTCAAGATTCTTACTTTTTGGACTTGAAACAAAAAGTTCATAAAGCAGGCAAATAGTTTTTCTGTTTATCATTTAAGCTTAAGTATTCTTGATATCCTCCCTAAAAGCTGAACGAATTCCGAGAAGAACAAAAAGTAGTACACAAACCCAATTAATATTAAAATGAGCCATGACTGTTAATTTAAATTTTGAAAAGTTTTATAAAATCCTTGAAAATCTGAGAAGTAAATTGAGCTTCTTGATCTGAAGTAATAGTTAAAGATAAATTAAATCGAGAAATTCAACAAAAGTGTTTGAGTCACTGAATCTGCAGTTATATCTTGCAAAGGGTAAGTCTCCAACTCACGAGAAAATGATCAATAACAGTAGTATCTGAAAGAATATGCTGATGGAAGTGGGCCAATCAAATCTATGTAAGTGTGCGTGAATCTTTACGTTGGAGTTTCGAATGATCCAAGAGGATCACAAACATGACGAGAAACTTTTGATCGCTGAAACTCATTGCAAATACGAGCCCAATTCCTGCAATCTTTATTCATAGAAAGCTGAACAAAACGGTATTTTATGAACTTAAGTAAAGAATTAGTACCTGGATGGCTTAAGTTATGAAGTTAATTAAAAACGCCGACCAACTCGAGCTGTCATGAAGGGCCAAGATTTTTCTGTAGATGTATCACACAAGACAGTTAGTGGAAAGCCAGGAATTTGTACTCGTTGAATGTGGCACGAAAAAATTTCATTTATTACTTTCTTGAGTATTGTGGCTTTTTCTGAGATTCAACTAATAGCTTGTACTTGAGTAGTACAGAAACAACCTCAATTTGCGAAAGAGCATTAGCTACAACATAGTCAATACCTTTTATATATTAAATGTGAGTTAAAAAGTCTGAGATAAAAGGCAGTTGATTTAACTACACTAGTAGAAGTTTTTCACGTTTTTGTTGAAAAAAATACATCTACGGCTTATGACCTGTGTAAATTGTGGAAGAATGCCCTTCTAATAAATGTCAAAAATGCTAAATTGGAGCATCAACTGCTAGAACTTCAAAATAGTAAGCAGGCCAAGAGTTTTCTTTTAAAGGAATCTTTTTAGACAAGAATGTGAAGGATTACCCAACGTTATCAACAAGCTGTAATATGCTCTAGCAGAATGATTCACAGCGTCTGTAAACAAACCAAGTGGTACACCAATCTATAGTAAGAAAAAAGTAAAACAATAGTCATGTAGTTCTTGCAGGTCTTAAAAGCTTCATCTTGTTCAGATGTCCAAGAGATTGATTGAGAATCCTTTAAAATTGTTTTCCTGATTGCATCATGTAGTGGAGCTTCGTATTTAGAGGCATAATGTATAAAATCTGTAAAAAAAATTTAACATACCTAGGAAACGGCGAAGGCTTTGAACTGTTTTTGGCAAAGAATAGTCCTGAACTGCTTAGACGCGTTCTTCAGGCATTTGGATACCAGCAGCAGATATAGCGCTACCTACAAAATTAACCTCAGAAACTCCAAAATTACATTTCTTCAAATTTATTGCCATGCCATTTTTTGCTAGTCATTCGAAGATGGTCTTAATGTGTAGTTTATACTCTGTTTTTTAATAAGAGAAAACAAGAATATTATCCATGTATACAAAACAAAAATTCAATCCACATAAGACTTTATCAATAAACTTTTGAAAGATTTGATCATCGTTTCGCAAATTGAACAACATGAACGGAAATTTAAACAAGCTCAATGAAGTAATAATAGCAGTCTTACAAATATCTTTTTCATTAACTGCAATTTGTTGGTAAGCTTTCACAAGGTTGATTTTCAAAAATTTCGTACAGTCATCGATGGAGTAAAAAATATCGTGAATGTGGCAAACAGGGTAACGATCTGGAATAGTTCGAGCATTCAACGAGCAAAAATCTCCACTAGGAGGCCAAGTCAAATCGTACTTTGAAGCTAAATGCAAAAACGGTGACCAACGGCTTTCTGATGGTTGAGTTATACCAGCTTGCAATATACCGTTAAATCGTTTACAGGCAATCTTAATTTCTCAGAACCTTAACGGCACACTCTGCTTATAACTGGTAGTCCAAGGATCGTGCAAATATGATAAGCCATTTGATACTTAATTAATCGTAGTAAACCGAGTGGATAAGAAGTTTCCGAAACGTGAGAGACAAGAGCCAAAAAAGACGAATCATCATGAACAGGTTTAAGGCTACTCTTCCTAGAGGGTGGAAATAAACCTTGAGATTGAAGTCCAGTGTAAACATCAACGATGCGTTCTGTACGATAATCAGGTAAAAGGTGGTAACGTGCTGGAAAGTCTGAACCGATCATTGGCAGATCAAAGTCGTCAACGATAAATCTCCTCAAAAAACTACATTGAAATCCTAAGTTGAGATTTAAGGTTAGAAGACCGTATGCTTTGATTTTGCTTCCATTAGTGGCGGACAAATCATAACTCACAGGAGCGCGACATTCTTGTAGTAAGCTTCGAGGAAAACAACATAGATCTAAACCAGTATTAACAAAAAGACTCTGTTTTAAATTTTCATTGACTACAGAAGGAGGGCTATTGGATGACCCACAGTCATATATCATCCTTGAAGACTGCTTTTATCAATTCTCGAAAAATAACATGGAAGAATGCACTTTTTACCTTTTCGCTGAAAGCTCACATGATACCACTACAAATAATTTCTACGTTGCTTTAAGTCTGTTTTTGTACGTGACATACTACTCTGCCTAAAATTTCTGTTAGAACTGCGAGAACGCAAACGAGAAGTTAATAACTCAGCGATTTGACTTTGTACATCAGCAAGTGCAGTTAACAAGTAATGTTTGGCACCGTTATCTTTGAATGCTACGTTAATTGCAAAATTTGGTGTACATGGTGGATCATCAACGATTTTGGCTTTCATGGTTAACCAGTGCTCTTCATGCAAGATATTTATAAAGTAGCTAAGAGACTCCTAGATAAATTTCCAAGATCTTCGAGTGATGTTGGTATTATCGTTATTAATAAAGCATCTCAAAAATTTTAAAATTACACGCAAACCTTAAATTTGCCATGACAGAATAAATATTTTACTGACATGGTTAGTATTAAAAATCTGTTATATAAAGATATTTTTATAGACAATAATGAACAGATTTTAGAACAAAACGTCATTAGAATCACAAGACCATATTCATGAGAAGAAGAACGCCAAGTACGAGACCCAGGTGCATATTCATTAATAAGTGATACAGAAAGAATTCTTAGAATAACATGGCAACACGGTAATGAAGCATTTTTTATCAGGCTATGCGGGTGTTCTATGCTGTGTAATGGTATAAGCAAATTTTATACGAGCATCAATATTAGTACCCAAAATTGGAAGATTTAAACCTTGAACGAAAACATGATAGAAGCAGATACCACATATCAAGAAATTCGTATCCTTACGAATGCCAATTAATCTATAAAACAAATTCTTGAAAGTGGCTACATATTAAAATAAAATTTATATGTTGTCAAGGGAGACTGTAGAGTATTTAAAGAGTTCTTAACACTTCTGTATAGTGATTTTTTAATTTTGGTATTGTAAAGGACTCTGCAAATAAATTTCAATTGGGTGCTCGACAGTTATAATATGCGTTGCAAGCACTACTTCAAGATCATATTGCAAGTAATTTGGTAGCTGAGCTAATGTCGTAGAAAGTTATGTACAATGACATTTAGTGCTACTTTAGAGACTCCCACTTATGTGGTAAAAAATGTGCACTAGCAGCATTGCATAGTAGAGCACGTATCGTTTAATGCAATATTATCGAGAAGCTCATAAGAATATGCAAGTCTTTAGAAGAATCACGGAATAGATAGCACACGCTTGATTACGTAGATGTCAGTATAAAAAATAAGACTTTAGTCATTGAAGAGATGCAACAAAACGCAGCAGAGTTAAGAAATTATAGAACCGCGCAAAAGAGTCTAAGACACAACCAACCATTCTAATACGAGTGTCTGAAATGTTACCTATTTCAGACAAGTAACTGTTGATAAGATACTGAAAGTATCTAAAAATGTGAATGAACTCACATGCAAGACATGAAAAGTGAATGAATAGCACGAATCAAAAGCAAAAGAATTCGCATAGTACTTTCTATTATTATACAGAATCAACGGATTAGAGGAAGACAGACCTGTTCAGATAACACCAATTTTTAATACCATATTCTAGGTAATTCTTTTAGATTCTAAAGATGTCATTACTTGCTCTATGACCTGTGTGTATCTGAACATTACAAAATTAAAGCAACAATTGCAGCATGTAGAAATGAAATCAAAGGGCATGATGGAATGGTTAACGATGTATACCTCTATATTAAGAATTAAAGAATATCAGTTACATATTGGTGAACAGCTACTAATAAATAAGTTGCACAAACAAGACGCCTTAGACCACCAACGTATTTTACGACATTAAGTTTCAATGATTTACATTGGCTAAGTATGCGGAAAGCCTTAATAATTGCTAATTGAAGGTCCAATATAGATCCATATAATCTCGAAATCACTTGAGAACAGCGTTTAAATAAGCACTATCTAATGATCGTTAGAAAACACTTTATGTTTCGTGTTAATGCTTTTACGAAGATCATAAAAACTAGTGACACAGTTTTTGGTAGTTAATTGAAAAATCACTGGTGGTGAATTGAATTTTAAAACCGTGGAAGAACATACCTTTATATGGTTGTATGAATTGAAAACCATATGTCATTTAATACTGACAAAGAAATTCAATACTTGAATCTTGTGGGCTCATGGAAAATGCTACAAGAAAATTCAGAGATGTAGTCATATGTTAAAAGAAATTAGGTACATCGAAATACATCTTTTATCGACTACATGCACAAAAAATCAATCGGCAACAGTATGTCGCTTAAGCTTCCCTCGAACAGAGTGTGAAAGAGCTCACAATATCACACGTTCATCTGACGGATTTATTCATAATGGTGGTAAAATATGTTAATTAAAACTTCAAAAGACAGAAGTATGGATTAACAACAACAATCTTATTTAACTGAAATTGTGGGATGCAAACATGAACATTCAGCTATGTGGGTCAAATGAAGCAATCGCCCGCTACGTAACAAAGTATATCACTACTAAGTTGATCTTGGTATTGCCTGAGTAATTTGACAAATGCAACGTCAGGAAACGCATGTCTCGTTGAAACTCTTTCAGATAAGTACAAAAATCTTAAATGTTCGTCAAGTATCTGCATCCAAATTTATACTTTGACCGTGTTTCCTTAGTGTAAGAGACAGTTCAAGAAAATGTGTATTTATCAATAGTAAAAAGCCCTAACAAAGATACCGTGGTATTAATTTTAATAAAATAGATACAGCTGAAAGTTACTGTACAAATATCTTCGAGCATTATGAGAAGTGACCAACTACACATTCGTACTATGCTTTTAACATTATGAGTCTTATCGAATTCGCTATGGTTTTTGAACTATACTTTGCTAAGCAGCAAAATAATGCTAAAGAAAGCATAAACATATTTCTAGACAAAGAGTTGTAGGGACAAAGAAGAAAACTAATAATACCTAATGACAATAGCAAAATTTCTACTACAGCTAACTCTTACAATATATGCCATATCGTAACAACATAAAACTGATGAAGGAGTATAATACAACCACAAGAGCTTTTATGGCATGCGAAAAACATCTAAGACAAGTCAGATCACATATGAAAATACATAAAGAAGAAGAGAAGCAACTTAAAAATCCATTTAATCAAGCTCAGGCATTTAATACTCATGAATAAGAGCCTCCTATTTTGGATATAGGAGAAAAAGAAGGTGTACCCTACCAACCAATAATTACTACTGGGTTTCAAGCTGGTCAACGAGCTATGAATTCAGATTAACGGGGAGTATACCTTGTAACTCGCACTATTCAGGATCAAACGAGTTGTAACGTTTTTTTACGACTATCTAACAAGCGTGAAATTGATTTAATGTAATTATGGGAAAATGCTTGAACGACGGAGGACGAGATGAATCCTTTTGATGGCAAAAACACGAAAAATATTGGTTGCGAGCACTCCTCTAGTTATTCCCCGGGGCAATCGAGACCGGGTAAGAAAGGGAGAACGGAATGGGCACTCGTCACTATGGCTAAGCAGTAGATCGAGGAGACCCGGAATTTAAAAGATCCCCTTAGTATTTACGACTTTGACCTTGCCAACGTTATGAAACAATGGATGAAATTTCCAGCCTGGTCCGATGTGGCTCGCCGCCTTTGATGGTTGTTGAAACCTAAGGAAAATGCATGCAAATACGCCAAGGCTCACAAGAAATAACGAATAATACATAATTATATTGGTATGAATGATTTATATAAGAACTTGTCATTACAACACAATCAAAAAAAAAACATTACAATTTAATTGTTCGAACAAAATCAAAATTTATATGTCATAATGTTGTAATCGAAACACTATAAAATAAGATGTAAAACAAGACAGAATTATGTTCTTGCAGTACAAAAATGAGTAATTACAAACGAAAAGAAAATTGATATTAAACTATAAGCCATAAAGGAAACACTTAGCAATAAAGCAAAAATCTAATCAATAACAAAATAAACACTATATGCATTTAAGCAGTGTCGAAATAACGCATTTAAGCTAAGATCACGTGCATTGAAGCAAATTTAAAGAATAGCATTTAAGTAATATCGAGCAGTGCATCGAAGCGAGCTCGTGAGCTTGGCGGATTCTCCCCTAGCACCAAAAAGACCAAGTGTCTCAGCCGAGCCAGTGCCAGTCAGAGAATGCCTTGCTTCACGAGTCTCTCTAACGGACGAAGCCAGGGAGCTCCTTGCGGTAGGCGCTGCCAAAGGTTGTCGGTGAGAAAGTAATGAAGTGAAAGAACGCCCCACTCCTCTCTCTCACCGTCAGATATAAATGGCTCGGAGAAATGTCGTCTACTTGCCTTTGGCCTCCCGAGTATCTGTTCAATGCAAAAAAATAATATAAAAAAAAAATAAGATAATATCATGTACTTTTTCCACGCGAAAGGTTGATCTGTTACAGAGTGGTACTGTAAAAAATTAGTGAGCCTGGAAAAATAAACACTTTATAGCATCTTGTATAATAGACTTAAATTTATTAATAATATTACTCCATGTATTACATGAGGCCTATTTCTTTGGTAACGGTTTTCTATACACTGAAAATACGTATTGTCATCAATATGTATCAGTTTCAGAACTCTACAGCTTTTACGCATGCTCAATGCCTAGCGTCCCAGCGCCGTGCGCGTAATTTCAAATTTACTTATATGCTAACAGGTATCAGAAACCGTCTGAAGCTCTTTGTAACTGAGAACACTGAAACTTGAAAGACTTTACACTCAAATGCTAACGAATCAATAGACTTATCTGTGTGCTAAAAAAGCTGTAGAAGTATGTGCACTCACAGATGTTGCAGCAAGATTAGTAAGTGGTTTAACATTACACAGTATACTTAAGTTACCACTACAGAAAATTAGAAGGATTACACAAATACTACTATTAAATAATAACGTTCTCAGATTTATGTGCTTGCAATAAAAATGAATAGATTTTTTAATTATTGATAAGATATTAATGTTAAACCATGTTATAATTGTAAAAGTGTATGACCCTACCTATAGTAACATAATACATAAAACTGTTCACGGCATTAGCCCCCTAACAAATGCTTCTACAAAGTGTGTAATTCTACTAAAAAAATTTTTAAAAAGTAATTGACACAACTGACTGTTTTATCGAACCTGCAATACTGACATGAAACGGTCAGAAATCACAGCAATTTAATTGGATGTATTATTAACATATTTCATCAAGATTAACGAACAAATGCCCTTATTTAAAACAATGGAGCAAAATGTATATATACTTGATGATCTGCTGACGAATATAGTCAAGCCAGATTTTTTTAATTGTGATATTGAGTCTCCTAATAGGGGTGTAAATAACAAAGAAAAATATTATATCTTAACATAAAAAGTTTAAATGTGAATTATGAAGAATTAGAAACCCTTGAGATAAAACTTAAGACAAAACAGATTACGATTGCGTGTGCTAAGTCGTAGATTCTTGAACATTACCAATAAGACATAATCTCATACAGTTACCAAAAGGAACAAGAACTGTGAGTTATTAGAACAGTCGCATATGTGCTATAAATTTATGAAATGAGCTAACAAATGATTTCAAACTATTAAATATTACA
>NW_019379621.1:2571-105435 GCF_000648655.2 Copidosoma floridanum | reverse complement strand
ATATACTAAAGCAAAATTCAATTTTTTTGACTTCAGAATTGAGTTATACGAGAAAAAATACGTTGTAAAATATGCTGATTTTTTTATTATTATTATTTTTTTTAACATTATAATTGGAGTTCAGGTAAGCCAGCCTGTGAACAGGTGTATGCATGTACCTCTGCAGGATTGCAAGGCGATTCATATGTTTATATTGCTTCGTATATCTTGTATACACTGGTTATAAATAAATAAATTTAAAAAAATTTAAATACTGATGGTTTCCTACGAAATGTTATGTTTACGCATGGAAGATTTCCACCTGAATTAACTTAAGAACTGTGACGAACTTCTTAATGCTTTGTACATTATACCATTATTAGAACTAAGGCTATCACCACCTGTACGTAAAAAGCAAGTGGTTGGGCAGTCGTAGAGACAACAACCCGTAACACACTTATGGCGTATATTTACATAAATCCAACTTAAATTCAATATAAGATAGAGGAAAGACAATACTTTCATAGACATTTTAAATGCTCTGAGAGTTGGAGAGTTACAAACAAATGATATCACTGTATAGTTGTATTAAGTGCAAAGTGGTAACACTGGTGAGTTTTCAATTAAGAAATCGTTACAGATATATCCAATGAATTATCAAGTATTAGCACAAAACTAAAGTGTACTTAATTATTTTCGTTTAGAGAGAATAAAAATGAACAATATAATAGCACAACATCAGGTTGTAGATGCGCAGATTAACGCAGATAACCTTGATCTAAGTGAATTAGTACAAGCTGATGTCAATCAAACTAGAGGTCTACCTTAAGAAATAGGGATATTCTTAGGTGCTAAAACAATGCTGTGATCAAATATCAATGTATCAAAAAATCTTGTAAATGGTGCTATTGGATTTATCACAGAAATCGTATAACCCTTATTCACACGCGATTAACTGCAAGTAGCACAAACACCATCAGTACTCATAAGCTTTGAAAAAGATGGTACTCGTAGAATATACCCGATAACACAATAATTTCCAGCTGAAATAAGCTTAATACAATTGGACGTTGAATGCTACCTATTGTATTATCTTGGGCTTCCACTATTCACAAGATGCAAGGTAGCACAATAGATCACAGTGTAGTATACCTGGGATTCAAGATATTTGCAGCCAGTCAAGCATACGTCCTGCTAAGTTGCACAGGACCATTAGAAGGCTTACAAACAGAAAAACTAGACTATATAGAATTAACCAGTAAGAAGCTTTGCAATCATCAAGCGTTGACTAAAATCAACAGAATAAGGAATATAGACAAGTCATAAATCATCTCAATAATGCTAGTGATAAAATGGATCTCGCTTTAAATCATGGTGAGTTACATAATGAAATTAAATTTACAAAAATAAAAAAACTAATCTTACAGTCTTTTACAAAACTCAATTAATCGCCTGTCATACTTATTCAAAAATTTCTCCAAAAAAATACACTAAAAGTAGATAGTTTTGAATAAGAAGAGCAATAAATATTTATAACATTTCTTATTTGAAAATGAATTTTAAGCAAGGGGAAGAGTTTTAATATCATTAAAAGTGTTGAAAAATATTTATTCATTTAGGTATAAGCAATACGTTAAGGGCTTCTCTTTACCGTTTACATTGTATAAATTAGAAACCATATATTTAAAATAGTATATTGCAAGATATTACCAAAGGACGTAGAAAAAATGTGAACCAAAAAAACAAAAAAAGTTTCTTTTTATAACAACCTACACACTAGGCTAACAAATTCATAGTTATGTAAGACATACTATACTAAAAAGTAAAAAGTAAAAATAATAGTACATTACATTACAAGGCCGTAAAGTGGCTGAAGTATGGACGCCTGTAATGTGTCATCGTTATCTGTTCTCGTTATCCCGTATAGGAAAGTTTGTTTAATAGGTTGATGTAGGTTAACGTTGAAAAAATGAATAGCGTGGTAAGCCGTACGTTCCTTATAAGCTTAAAGAATGATAAAGGAATACATTTTTTGATAGTTCATTCAAGTACTCTAAAAAAAAACTTTCATCAAACGATACTTTATTCTCGGTTTTCCAGTCCATGTACTAAATGTGTGCTTTTCCATGTATAGCGCAAGACTTTCGAGATAACAGTAAAATATCTGTGTAAATTTACTCACCATTACTTACAAGTAACTCTGAACTTAAAACTCTTGACCACCATGTATATACAAATGTTCTTTATAGATCTCATGTATATATATATATATATATATATAGATAGATGTTCAGTGTGCGTTTGAGATCACGTACCTCGTAGAAGTGCCTTTCTCGGTGGACGTAAAGAAGTCCCACGGTCATACACTTGTTGCTTAACGTCTTACTAAGCAGACATAAACAACAATTTTCACTGTTAGGGAGGACGTGAAAAAAAATTTTTTTATCAAGCACATGTCAACAACAAGAAATTATAACAAGCAGTATTACATTCTACTAAAAAGTATGAAATAATTTTTTAAGCCAATTGTATGTAAGTGCAAGTAAAAGCTTTATACACTTAGGTTTCAAACGTTTGAGATTTTCTATGTAATTACATAAAGTAAGTAATAAAAATAATTACAATATTACCGTATTCTTTATACATAACGTTTAAATTCATTAATTTTGATACACGTTAATTGCATTTCTTAGAGAACCATAGTATCAGTTAAATACAAAAATCTTTTAATACTATAAAGTTGCATAACCATAGTACTTTCGCTATAACTAAAGAACAATTAAATTTTTTTAAGTTAACTATTGAATGAACTTATTTAAAAATACATGTATTTGAGAAAGTAAGGTTAAGTAAAGTACATTTAGTGCTAAGGGTGCATTAAGGTTCATAAAGTAGATGTACTGATAAATGTTAATCGCAGCATACTCTATGTTAGATTCTAAATATGTGGCTGTATTATCTCTGTAAACGTTAATCCCCTGTGCTTTTTTTGCTATAGCGTAAGAGTGCTGCTGTAATTTTCTAATTAAACAATCACTCTTGAACCAGCAAAATCCATGTACTTTCTTCAACAAACGATCGTTGATTTGGTGGACATTCATAGGTTAGATAGAAAAATTGCACATGGGCCACACAATTTAATGACTCATAGCTGGTGTCATAAAGGATACAGTAGCCACTTCTTTAGATAAAAACCCTAAAAGAGCATTTAGAAGACCATTTATCACTATAACATAATCTGTGCATAAATCCATTTGTTTAATTCGTAGCTTAAGAATGTCATACTAACTATAGCATAAGCGCGTACCCGTCGCGTTTGATGCTGCATGATAAACTAAGCAGCACTCTCATTGAAATTGGTTTATGGGGAGAATTTTCTCAACTGCCCCAGTAACACCGCAGAAAGGTTGCGTAAGCTCAAAAGACGACTTTTTCATCTCATCGTTTGGGCCTGAAAAAAATTTTTTTTAAATCACAAAAGCATTAATCCCCATACACTTTTTTCTCAGCTTTCTGATGGTGCTATCAGTTTTCACAAATTTTCACTTCATAACCTATAAAAATGAGAATGTTGGTAAAAATGCGTTAAATCTCATGATTTAAAATTTTTAGAATTTTTTTGGCCATTTAAATCGAACGATGAGACAATTTTACTACAGTATGAAAATAAGAAAAAAAGGGTTTTTTGATATTTTTATGTATTGGACCGATGAATGTATAGGTAACAATCACCGCGTGGCATGGGCAGCTGCTATGCGCCCATCACCGCTCCTAACGCTGCCACACACCACAAGACACTTTTATTTATTTATTTTTTAATGATATAAGTAACAATTAATAAATGTAGATAAAAATTTTGTAATTAGAATACATGTAAGTAAAAACATAATATTTTGTTACTAACAATCAAGGGGTAATGATGGGTAAGCGGTAAAGAGTAAAAATACAGATCCATTTTGACTTATTTACATGCATAAAAATAATATCTAACTCATTTCTTCCGTACTCTTCAGCATATTTACTTTATTTTTTCTTTTTTTTTTTGCAAACATTTCACTAAACTTTTGTTAACATAATGATTCTGTTTATTCAAGGGATTACAGCAGACAACCATCTCAAATACTGATTGTAAAAAATGAAATACAACAATCCAATAGCTGGCATTCAAGGATGCGTTTCGATAGCTCTGTTTCAGCTCACTATAATGAAAATAATGCGTATTATAGGAAAATCAGTTTCAAAGTAAAAGGAATGAAAAAAAAGCAACTTACGGCAGAAAATAAAAATGTCCTGATAAATATAATCGAAGAGTATCAAAACAATACAAAGACAAAACTTTTCTTATGCATTATTTAAGTAGGGCGTATTTATTTACACTCAGAATAAATAAATATAATGCCTTGTGGTGTGTGGTGGCGTTAGAAGCAGTGTTGGGCGTGTAGCAGCCATCCGTGATGCGCAGTGACTCACACCTATACATTTATCGGTCCAATACATAAAAATATCAAAGAGCCCCTCTTTTTTACTGACTATACATTACAAAAATCGTCTCATGTTTCGATGTAGATGGTCAAAAAAACTCTAAAAATTTTACATTATGAGATTTAACGAATTTTAACCAACATTTGAATTTTTATTGGTTATAAAGTAAAAATTTATAAAAACTGATAGTACTATTAGAAAGCTAAAAAAAAAGTGCATGGGGATTCCTGCTTTTGTGATTTTTAGAACATTTTTCTAAGGCCTAAACAAAGAGATGAAAAAGTCGTCTTTGGCACTCACGCGCCCTCTCCGTGGTGGCACTGGGGTAGTTAAGAAAATTCTCACCTCACATTTGTCCTACACTTATCAAGTATTGTGTTTAGTTAGAATAAATCATTCACACTTAATATTGTAATTTTAAGCCAGATTCAAGGGAAAAGCGGCGTAAGCTATAGCAATATTATGATTCTATACATTTACTTATGATATACTCTCAAAAATACAGCTTTAATAATTTTTTTATTATACTTTGTCAGAATAAGCTATATCTTACGAATTTATATGCAAATATAATTTTTTAAATCATTTAATATGGTAAATGGCACACATACACACCATTATAATGAGAACATGCAGTAAAGTAACTAACGTTTCGAGTTTAAACTCTGGATAATCAACCATATTAGAAACTTAAAAATTGAATCTTTCCAGGTAATTTCTCTTTAATTATTTAATCATATAAGTTTTGTTAGCATTGTTGAGATTTCCCTAAATAAAATTACTAATTTCTGTGTAGTTCACATCACCTGATTGCCAATTTAATCCGTGATAGGGTAGCTCAAGTCATAGATTTTAACGACTGTATCTATTATTTAATTTGCGCCGTAAAAATGATGGCTTAAAGAAAAATACTTGAAACTCATCAAAAGAGCACAACCAGGCTTTTCCAACTAACTTGATGTTTTGATTGTGACATGCTTAGAAGTTTTTGGTGAAAGAGAATACTAATACGAATAATAATTGCGAAAACTCGTAGAAATAGGCTTATCTTTTGCAATTACGTCGACAAATCTTCGTCTGTTTAATGTAATTGTGTAAGGCCCAAGCCACTCAATTTAACTGAATGCAAGCTTATACTTTTCAAAATTATGATTGTTTGCTACTTGTATAACAGCACTAACATTAGCACTTGATTTTGTTAAAATAAATTTATGTTTTGCATTAACCACAACTTTGCGATAGTCCTCAGTGAAACTAAATACTATACTCAAAGGTACCCACACTTTCATAAAAAAATGATCATTACTAATAGATTTTTTCTCTTTAATATTAATGGAACAAGCATTTTGACATATTGAAATCTGACTAAGAAAGAAAGACATTCATCCTTTCATCAAAGTCGTCAATCCAACATTCTTACACTTGTCAAGTTCTGTATCACTTACTTTATTTTGTATTCCTTTAAACAGATGGCAGATGTCGTTATTAACAAGTTTTGATTTCTCAACAAAAACATTATATTTAGCTATAATGCGTCCAGTAATACATAAGGAGCTTTAAGAGGGTAATAGATATAAATCTTCATGTTAAATTGAGGAATGAATCCTGTCACTGCGATTGAATGCTCGTAAAATCTAGGATCGATGTGCATGAGTTTTGTAATGTGGAACCAACTTATTAAATACAATACTTGACTAAATTTCAAGAATCTCTTCCATTATAACTTTCCCTTGTTTGCAGGCAGCTAAGGAAAGCACAAGCTATTTAATACCAAGAGCTTTTACTTTTAGGTCCAACTTTCTCAATTACTCCACGTTTTTATATGTTACCGCTTTGGGTGATTATTGACGACTGATCTGTCGTATCAATTTTTGTTTAGTCTTATAGATTAATCAAATTTTGTTTCCTCGCAGATGAGTAATCGTCATTGCCCTTGCTAATTTTCTTTGATAGATTTGTCTAACTTCAATATTGTTGTACATTATGTCAACATCAGTTAAGTTGTTTAAAGTGTATGCGTATATCGTATAAGGCAGTGTATAGGGGCCACCAACCATGGGCCGTGTACGATACACGGTACACGGTACATGGCTACCCCGCTAGGGAAATTTCTGAAGGACGGTACACGGTAGACGGCACATGGTTTACGGTATACACTGCCATATTCATAACTTCTACAGAAAAATTAATCAAATTTTTTTCCTGATATATAATACACACTTAAAGATGATTTATAACTTTCACATCAAGAGGTAGATAAATTGTTTGCGATAGAACTTTGACAATTTTGTATGCCAGTGGTACAGCAGGGAAAAATTTTTGAATTATGTGAGCTATTTCTTTATTTATATTGGCTTCCTTAGTGATATAACACTTAACTCCTAATATGTTAATCTTAAAAATAGCAACAGCTCAATCTAAATTGGAAGTACTGGTATCTCTAAGGATTCGTTTAGTTAAGTCTAAAAGACGGCCCATGAAATCTTGTGGTCTGAAGTCAATACTATGACTTCTCGTTATCACACTACAAAGAATATTCTTGTTTAGTTTAATTTTAAAAGCTATATGATTAGATTATAGTATGTCAATCAAAAATGATTTAATATCCTTAATTTCATAGCTGCTGGCTGGGAAAAGAACTATTTGAGAACCTACGTAAAATGTATCATACCTCCATCGATATTTGAAATTGAATTAAAAGCTAGGGGTTCTACTAGACAAAGAACATAGTTATGGGCTGCTGACAGCTTGATAGGTAGAAAATGTTGTACTTTCAAAATAAATGATGTTCCTGATAAACTGAATGCCAATGAGTCTTCCGTGACAGTTCATCAATGACTAATGTAACTTAAATATTGAAATGCATTTATGCTCGGTGATAATGAAGTTTTTTACAAAGAAAGCTCCAGCAAAGATGGCCACAGTTGTAGGTACCAAAATCTTGGAACCTTTTATAATTATATTTGACACAATTAACACCAAGATGTAGCATTAAATCAATTAGTAGCTGTAGCTTACCAAAATAGTCAAAATACATCACGTTATCGCCTCACTTTCTATAGGTCACCCAGTGAGTACCAGGACCATCCATATTAACGAGATCAACTATTACTGACTCAAAGAAAAGTGGGTCATTAACTGGTAAAGCATTTTCCATAATACATAAGCATATTCAATAAGGTCGTAGTCTGTGAGAGCTCGATAAGGCAGTTGTACGTGAAAAAAATTTTTTCTCCATTTTTTAAGCCTTTTCATGCCTGAAATGTATACCTAAGCCGTTTTTATATGGTGTTAAAAACAGCCTCTTTCTAAGTAAAAGTGCTTCCATATGTCTATTGTGTATTTCCACTCTCCTCTACCTGTTTTTGAGGAACTAAAGCATCATTGATAGCTTCGAAAGTGATAGTTATACCATAAGTGATAGTGACCATAGTACTTCAGCCAGCAAACGCAGAAAAAATGTATGGTAGACGTCCTTCAGTTTCTTGTGAGATTGTTAATACTCGAGGCCTAACAATATTTTTCTTGACATCAGCTTGACACCACCGTTCTTAGGCAAGTTAAAAAAGTTAGAGAAGCTCTAAGACTTTAGCATCGACTGTCAAAGCCAGTACAAGAATATTTTAGAAAGTTGATTGGGAAGACTTTCAAGCCTATCACTGATCCGCTTCGTAAAATCATCGATGACACAAAGAAATGAAAAAACGTACAACTCATCTCTTAATCTCTACTGCAAAAATCTTTCAAGTGATTTAAGCTAATAATTTAAAGAATCAACAGATTAACGTAGACAACTTGTGAATGCACACAACCTGGTAGTATCCTGGTAAATATGTCAGAAATACCATTTAATCCACATAAAAACTATCTGTTTTACAGCCTTATATTTTTGTTTGGTCTTGATCTATCAACCAGAAAGTTCCGATCAACCATGCGCGATTCGAATTTTTTACAAAACCACAGAGGGCCAAACGAGGCACCAAAAATATTAGAACTACAAACAGTATATGGAAAAAGTCATTGCTAATATATTTATTTACCAAGGTTAAAAAAAAATATATTTGTGTTTACCTGGTACGAACTAATGGGAGCTGTATTCATGCACAATACATCGCTAGACACCATGATGAGTTTTATCTCTTACATCTAGAGGCTAATAGGAGTGGAGCAGAAACCCAGTGAGAAAAGAACGAGCTCAGATGAGTACTTTTAAAAATCAACGGAGAAAAACATACAACCAGTGATGAAGGAAGAAGACGGCAAGAGAAGAAAAAGGTCAATCGTTTCGGATTCAGATAGGAAGCGCTTCGTAAAATGCACGACTTGCGACTAGGGGATAAGACGATCTCACAGCCACCATAATTGGAAAAGTTTAAAGTATTTAGGACACAGTTTCCAGCTGATATTTAACTGCGGGCACCAAGGAAAGGTTAAGATCTACCGCTGCTATAAAAACTGAACAAGATTAAGGGCAATCCACTTATACACTTAGACAATTTAGTGATTATGACAACAACAGAAGCAGTACCTTACACAAAGGTCATAGATATACTATACGAGAAAGGATATATTAACATAACATGCATGAACAACGGTCAGAAAACCGTGAAAGAAACTAAAATGACGAATGCAAAGAGAGCCAAAATCATGCACATGTATGTAAAGAACCATTTCAAAAAGACAGCGCTCAAATCTTACACTAAAAAGTGTATTTAAGGAAAGGGCTTAAAAGGTCATAGTAGCAATTAAAAAAAAAACAATTGTAATTGTTAGAAACCTAGCAATTCTCAATCTAACCCAGTGAAGATACTTTGTCGATACCTTTCAGGTCATATTTAAAGATATTAGACCAACGGTGGTAGTCTACACGAAAACTCAAGTAATTTCACCAGCAGATCAAAGATTTAAGATTATCAGAGAATACTACAAGGTAACAATAGGTAGACATACGGGGATCAATGAGACATATCACAGGATTGCCAAAGACTACTACTGGAAGAACATGCACCCAGATGTTAGACAAGTCATTCTGGAATACGCATCATACTTAACAAAGAAACTTGTTAAAATTCAAACAAAACATGCCATGTTTATCAGCATCACACCAAATAGACCGTTCCAAAAAATTTCTGTATACTTCTATTGGCCCATTAGTGAATTCGCAACAAATCAGCACACACACATACTATACATGCAAGACTGGTTAATGAAATTTATCATCATCGCACTTGTGAAAAAGGCAACAGTCGGTAAAACGGTCAGAATGATTATAAATCAGTTAGTAGCGTATTATACGCCACCAGAACATTTATTTTGAAAGCAAGGCCCTCATTTTATAAAAAAAAGTATGGACAAACTTGCAAGGTTGTTTAAAATATATAAAATGGGCAGCACAGCATATCACCTACAAACAATTGGTATCTCTGAACGTTTGCATAATACTTTCAGGCAGAACAATAAGGCCTACCTCAAACAAAGTGATCACTGGAATGAACATGTACTAATGTCCATACATAAATGCAACACAACGGACCATTAGAGTATGAAATACTCATTGCACAAACTCGTTTTTGGTCAAAAAGCAGGAACTTTATCTAGTATCAAACTGCTTCTCAAGGGCCAAACATCAAACGATTATTTCAAACAGTCAGATAAGACCCTAAGGGTAATAACTCTATCGCAGCATCAAACCAAATTCAGGTGAAGGACTGGTCAAAGTATAATGATGACTGCAAACCAACCGAATACAAAATATTTCTTGGAAGCAAAAACGCTGTATGGGCTAAAACAGCCATCAAAAAGTGAAAACAATTTACAATACAAGGGCCCATATGGAATAACAGACATTAACTATACAAAAAAAAAAAAATTGAAAAACTCTAGAAAATCTTTCGAAAACATGAGCAGGAAATTTGTAATATTTCTATAGACATATGGACATTTGATAGGAACTTAGGCAATAGACCAGCCGTTCTGTGATATATTTGTCTCGAGTGGCTTCCCCACTCACAGGACTGATTATTCTGGCGAATGTGGAACGGAATCCCCTACACTCTTCTCATCCCCAAATGCTGAGTGCCTAAAGAAGGTTGTAGTGCACTATAATAAAAAAAAATACATGTATAATATGAAAACCTACCGAGAAAACGTGCTATACGAGAAAAAATGCTATGTCTCCAAAAATAAAGAAAAGTTGGCTAAAAATAACAATTTTTACAAGTTACCAGGGGAAACTACATGATCGGTATCCTTTATTATATAAGATGTTGAATTATGCACAAACATTACCTTAATTACGTCTTTTTTTAACTGTATCTTAAAAACAACGAGTAAAAAAGAATCTACTTTTCCATGCCGTGATTGAAAATTGTTAGCAGTATGGATGTATGGGTATGTGATCGGACAATAAAATGTACAACCCTATCGCTTTTACTACAAAATACGAACACGTTTATTCTCACTATCTTGAGTATGTGCTTTCTTCAGGTTTTTACAATCTTAAGTACAATAGTAAGCTAAACTAAAAAGGTAGGACCAAATCAAAGGTTATATAAAGACAGAGAGTACGTGTAAAACAGACTGAATGACCGGGCGAGAGTAAGAAAGTATAGGTATCAGACGCTGAAGTGCAGCGTCACGGCGTCTCGTTTCCTTGATATTGCACATGCGCAAAAATTTAGTTATAAGTGCCAACTATACATCTTACAAAAAGTCAGTATGGATATTAACAAAATCTTTACAAGACTTTTGTCATAACATAATCACTTTAAGTTAAAAAAACAGCCGCATCTCGAAAAGGGAGATGTATAGACCCAAAATAACCATTTTCACGAGTATCATAAAGGGAAACTACACAATTAAGGTGTACAAATATAGAGGAGCTTCACTCTACACAAGCATAACCTGTTTTTTTTTTTTTTTTTATTTTTTAGTGTATCGAGAAAAGAACGAGTGAAAAAATTGTTTTTTTTATGTCATATTTAAAAAATTTACTATATTATAGTAAGCATGGAAGAACTTGGAATGCGCAAATCACATGTTACATAAGTAGTATGTATAAGTATATGTATTTTTAACACGCACGTGCTTGAATACGTCGAAAGAATAACATTTTTGTTATTTTAATGTTGGATCTTTAAGGACCTAATAAAATTAGATGTACTCTCATTTTCTCAGTTCCTGTTACATCGAATTTAATAATATTTAAGTTGGAAGTTTTACTTCTGCTGGAGGTTGCAAGACCCAGACCTCGTTTTTATATATAAAATATCTGTACATGCATTTATTATATATTCATAGACAACGTTTCACTACAACTAGTTTAAATTCAAGTTACTCTTAATCTAAGATTGTATTCTGTTATCCTTTAGCAACTGTTAGAACTCGCTTTTTAAAATTTTTTTTCCTATTCTGTTTTGATTCTCTTTGTAAACCGAGAATACTTATCATCAAGAACTTTCTTAAAAGCTGTGGTAAGTTTTCATTACGTAATGATGAAGCCCTTACAAATTAATTCAAAATATATATCACAACGAGAATGAACGACGTACGGTTGTTGTTGTTTTAGTCGATGCCAATTAAATGAGATTGGCCCTCCACAAGTTATCTACAGTATGACGTTAGAAATTACGTTAAAAAGTTTTGTGTAACGTGTAAAAGTCTTCTTCTTGCGACGTAGTAACGAAAGCTATCACGTCACTATATTACTCCTATATTTTAGGGCAAGTCATCGGTGGCGACCAGGTCTTTCTATGATGTGTATATTTGCAACATGTATATATATTCTTGACACATTATTCATATGTGTTCACGGCCAAGAGGAGAGAGAAGGACCGAAAGCAATGCGAGATGTTGTTTGCGTATGTGTAGGTATGGTTACGTAAGTGTATATGTAAGAGGGAGAGGAGATGAATAAGCTCACCACTCGTTGGGAGCAAACTGAGAGCCAGGTCATCACATCAAGGAATCAATTCCTAAAACCTATAACTATTTACCAATTTTTAGGAACGTTGGAGAATCTTATCTGCAAAAAGAGGGGTGCACGCACATAGCAGACTTACTGCACAGCGCAGACAGTGTTGAATCAAATATCAGAGAGAGTGAAGCGTGTACATGAGCGCTAGATAATTTACAGAGGAACTGACAGGTGAGAAAGAAAGCGAGATATTAGAGTTGATTGGCTTAGAAATAGGAAAAAACAGTAGCGATAAAGAAATGAGTGAGGAAATACCAACTGATATGACGGATAAAACAGTCAAAAATAGGGAGAAAAGCTGACTAGGAAAGAGGAGAACAGCAGCAGTTCGATACGCCAAACCACAACAACGATGAGGATGAATTCCAGGTGGCAAGGCATGGTTGTCAGGATATTACAAAGGTAGGTGTACTGTGCATAGTATACTAGAGTCAGGTAGGAGGATGAAGATATCCAGGTGGTCCGACTGACAAGAGTATAAGTGCATGTAGGAATAAGTTGAATGATAGAAAAGTGTGAGTATAAGCGAGATTTTTCGGATTTGTGACAAGCACGAGGACGGTGACTGTTCTAGGGTATGCATGGAATGATAGACCTTGGTGTATTGTGTTGTATTGTGTTGTATTGTTCTGTATTGAGGCCTTGCGGCTATACCATATCTTCAGATCATAAAAATATATAATATAGAAAATGTAAAAACTAAATGTAATCGCAAATGTAAAACTAATTTGTATACAAGGTTAAGTAAAGAAGTGGCTAATTGACATTAAATACGGTAAAAGACTTAAAGTATAATTATAAATAGGCAGGTATGATAGTATAATAATAAAGAAGCAAGTAAATGTGATATTGAGAATTCCAAAGTATAATTAGTATTAAAAATTCAAGGTGCTCAGTGATCCGTTGAGAGCGAGATGTGAGAAATAAATAAACACAACTAGAGTGTATTTATATTTCTCCCTTATTTTGTTTTATTAATTCACAACGTTTCGCTGACATATATGTCAGCCTCATCAGGCTACAAAATTAAAAATCAAAAAATTATCCAATAATCGATTTGGTAGAATCACACACAAAAACATAATAAATTCACAATACAAATTATTACCGCAGGCATACAAGAATTCGTAAGTGTATTGACTTACTTGTCACCTGTCGAACTATTGACAAATAATAAATTGTACAACACGCCAGCGCTTATACAGGCGACAGTAAAGGGCGATAAAATCGATCAGGACATTTAAACTTTCTCAGTAAAGGAAGGTACACTCGATTAAAAGAAAGCACGGCTTCCTTTCTATTGATGTTATGTTTGTCCAGTTTAATGTAAAGCATTTCAGAAATAGTTTTTTTTTTGTAATTGGCTTCTTTGTCAAGGATTTCAAAGTTATTCCAATCGAATTAGTGGTTATAATTAATTTGATGTGCGCAAGCGACTGAATCAGAATTTTATTTTTAATGTGTTCGCTAATGCGGACTTCAGCAGCTCACTTTGTCTCACCCACATATAACACGGGACAATTTTTACAATATAATTTATGCACTACATTTGTCTGTTTATGTTTTTCCGTTTTATCCTTTCCTAAACAGACTACGTAGTTGAGTTTTTTGTTAATAAGAGGGTAGGTATGAATATTGTAGGGTTTTAGCATGGTTGAGATTTTTTAAAATTATTGTCTATGTATGGTATACCAATTTTACACACAGGGTAAGTGTTTATGGCACTTTAGTTGTGATTCATATATTTGTGTCTTTTTAATCTAACCTTTACATTTTTATAATTAAAGTTCGAAGGATAATTATTTCTTGTCAAAAGATTTTTTACTCTGGCAATATTCACTCCATGAAAACATATACTGGGAAGTAAGATCGCTCTATCAACTAAATTGAACACAATATTTCTTTTGTAGCTAACTGGATGACGAGAAAAATAATTTAAAATGCGTCCGGAAAAAGTAGTTTTTTCAAACCAGTCAAATTTAAAATGATTCAAATTTCTGATTATGGTCAAATCTTAAAACTTAAGTTTATTGTCAATCTCCATTTCATACGTAAACTGTAGTTTAGGATGATACGAATTGAAGGCATTTACTATTTGGTCAATGTGGTCAATGTTACTTAGAAGTAATACATCATCTACGTAACGAAAATAAAAGAATGAAGTAATGTTGTAATTATTTTTTTGAACAGAGAGACTGTCATTTTCCAGGTCATCTATTACGAGGTCAGCGAACAAAGGTGAAATGGGCGAACCCATTGGCGTGCCGAGAATTTGTTGGTAGGAATTGTTGTCAAAAGTAAAAGAAGTGTTATTAAATAAAAATTCTGTATATTGTCGAATGTCTTTAACAGGTATTCGACATTTATTCATTATAGTCAATGTACGTTGATCGATGCTCTTCAGTACTAACTCTAATGGAATATTTGTGAATTGGGAGCTGACGTCTCAAGACATTAATCTGTAGTTAGCAGTGAATTGTGTATTTTTTAGTTTGTTTTTTAATTCCAAGCTGTTATTGATGTGTGATTTTGGAACATTAACTGAGTTCTTCAGTCTAATATTATAATTAATATTAGTATTCTTCTAACTCTAAAATTTATTCAATTACCAATACGCCAGGTACATCGAAAAAGTATTACACAGATGTTGAAATGGCTGAGTGCAATGAAAATTTCATAATCCTTTAAGTCTTAAGTACTGAGGAAGCGCTTGTAAGCAGCATTACGAAATTTCATCCATATTCGCAAAGACAAAGTTATCAATGAATTTATATGGAGATTTGATAGAAATAGATTAAAGAGGAGCAACTAAGTCAAACAATGTCAGAATTATACTACTAAAAACAACGAGTAATTGATCTTTTTTCTTAGTTAAGAGGCCGTGGGAGTGAGCTGTTACATAAAGCGCAGGGCTGCCAATCTAAAGAAATAAAATACCTAACCCTCCATTACAAAGAAAAAGATATGAAATACGACTATGTTCTGTCTTAGATTAGTCGATGGCACTAAACACACTTTAAAAATAAGTATCTCTTCAACTCTAACATTCAATGAAACTTCTGTATGCCTTACTCTCTTATTTTAAAAGATTCTTACAGCGTATGAATTAGTAAACGATCCATATTCAAAACTTTCAAATCCATAGAAAATTGTCAGCTATCTCAGAAACAACCTTCTCTGGTTACACATGATTACGATACTTTTATTATTCTGAGACATTGAAAATTTTTATACACCTATAAGCCTGCATCCTAATAATACACTTTCTCATTCTTTTTAAACATTCTGTATATTTTTTTATTTAATTTATAGTCATTTATGTAAAGTAGTTTTTGCCCAAATAATTTGAGTGGCACTTTTAATCTCAAAACTTAAGGAAAACTCCTGCCTCTATATTTATCCAGCAGAAAAACACGTCTTTGTATCAGTATTTATAATTTGTTATTTCACGTACAAATAACGAAGATTCCTGTATAATCTGTTTAAATGTATTTGAAAATGCACTTGCTCACGTAAGAACATTCTGTACGTAGAAAATTTTGGAATAGGTCCACAGTTGTTATGTAATCTTATAACTTGACTCACACTTTTTAATTATATAATTTTAATTAGTTCACTCAGCTATCTTGAGTCCTAATATCTCAATCAACTTTATCGCATATAATCTGCGTACAAACTAAATTAAAATGTTGCATTTGTTCGTTCTCGTTAAACATTCTGTACATGTAGCATTTTCGCATGGGTCTGCGGTTGTCTTGCGATTTAACGTGACTCAAGCGTTCAGATAGGTAAAGTTTACTATTTGTTTGTACATCCTATTAGAAATCTTGGTATCTTTATAATTTTTATTACAAGCAGTCTGTAGACACCATTAATTAAAATGCTGTACTTGATTATTTTAGTTTAACATTCTAGACATGTAGCATTGTCACATACGATTATAGTTGGCATATATTTGTACTACTTAAATTGCACCTTGCAATTTCTAAAGCTGACATTAACTATATCTTATCTTTTAAGGTGTTTACTTGTATCATTTTCTTTTACATGGATTTGTAAGTTCCTGTTTCTGTAACTTAAAAATTAAATGACAGATACAATCAAAATACTCGCTTTGAAGACATTAAAAAACAGAAATTGTATACTTTACAGAAAAGTACCTATTTTAATGTCCGTGTCGAATTCCTTATGACTCGATTGAAATTTGAGCCATAAATTGAATTTCGATTTGTTTATGCCAACAAATTAATATTTTGTTCAGTTTTTCTGTGAAATTGTAAAAAACTTATGTGGATTTTCTTTGCTGATTTAGAGGACTGGCTTTTTAGGTGGAATAATCAAATCAACTCTTTCAAAACTTTACGTTTAAAGTTCTTGCGTGTTTCTTTTATTAACAATAACAGTAAAGTAAACAAATGAAAAATAAAAATATGAAACCATCTAATAATAAAAGAAATATCTAGTAACAAGAAAAATGTATCTGGAAAAAAAATGTAAGTATGCCAGTAAATCCGGTTTGATAGATTTACGCTGAATTTCTCGAAATAATTCTCTAACTGATAGCGAACAAGGATTTCAATGTTACTTTGAGATGAGGTAGAAACGACAAAAAAACTATTGGTCTTTAACGAAGTAGCATAAAGAGAAACAGGCAGAATTTTGACTTACAAGTCGTTCAGCAGAAGAGGCAATTGAGCAAAAAAAAATCAAAAGCCAAAATATGGAACTATGCAGAGAGTCCTTTGCAATACTACGAAAGAAGCAATTCGTGTGCGTTTAATTGAGTAGCTATGAAGAAGCAGCTACTTGCTATCCGCGAGACAACCAAGCGAGGAGTAGACCGATCGGCTCGAGTCGCGAAGGCAGGCAGCCCCATGTAGGCTTAAGGCAGACGAGCGGGGGCTACGCACACATAAGTGAAATAAACTACTTATGTGAATACAATTAAATTCGATAGTTAAAATCATGCATGTGCCACTTCCCACCAGTCAGTAGCCAACCAGAGCTCCTTAAAGGTGAAAAATAAGCCTTAACCCTGAAAGGCCTCTTCTAATCCGAACAATACCTACTTACTTTAAAGGAGCTTCGTATAAAACACGTATCAAAAAATTATAGTCAATTCAAACTTGTCTTTCTCAGCTTGATTACGTGCAATAGACAGAGAATTTATTTTTCTTCATTCGCTCTTCACATTTTTCAATGCAATTATCTTAGCTAATTATCTGAATACGTAAAATTTGAATGCAAATTATCTATTTTGGTGTGATTGTCGAACGGGTGGGTAACATGGATGCGATGGGATGGATGCTGCTGCCTGTCTCTGCAGGCTATTGTGACAACACCGCTGCTGCTGCTGGTGCTTTGGTCATCGTCAGCGTGTGCTGCTGCCTGCCTCTGCAGGCTATTGAGACAACACCGCTGCTACTGCTCGTGCTTTGGTCATCGTCAGCGTGTGCTGCTGCCTGCCTCTGCAGGCTATTGAGACAACACCGCTGCTGTTGCTGGCACCACGGGTTCTTTCATCTTTAGCGTGTGCTGCTGCCAACTTATACAGGCTATTGAGTCAGCACCGCTGCTGTCAAGTCCTGCAGGTCTTTCGAACTCAACATAACAACGAATACTTGGTCCTGTTTACACGGTTTGTAAAATTATGTATTTTGTGGTTTGTAATATCAGTTTCTTACAGTTTCTTGTTTTTTTGTTTACCAATTGACTTGAATAAATTTTTGCGAACTTAACTTTATGTAAGCACTTGTGAAAATTAAAAACACTACTGTCGTTTAGCGTTATTGTCAAATTAGTTAGCTTTTGTCTGACTCAAGTTTGGCTACGGTGCGCGGTTTGTATTTATTTATTGAATATTTATTACTTGAATTGAAATTTACCTTATCAAAATAGATAACCTTTAAAAGGTACAAGTTAAAGTGTTCAACAAAATTAATAGCTCCTTTACAAATTTTAAGAAACTTGGCCAGGTAAAAATGACCAGGGGTCAGGCTGACTCTAGGTTTCAACAACTCAGAGATACTTTTGAACAGTTTAAATATACTTATGATGATATTATAAATACAAAATCTTTACCCACAACTCATAATTATCTCAAAAATGAGTGCTATGAAGTGGTGTAGGATACTTTTCATTCAGTTCAGGGTGATTTTAACGATTTTTTAAATTCGCTTAATGAACATTCGAATCCAACAGGCATCTTACCTCCTGCCAATGCCAATGTTAGTTTGTTTCAGAGTTTCTCATCTTTACCTCCAATAGACTTGCCATCCTTTGATAGTAATTTAGCTAGTTAGGAAAATTTTCGCGATGTTTGCAGGGTTATAGTCCATAGGAAGCAAGAATTACGAGCTATTATTAAATATCAACATCTTAGGGCGCATCTAAAGAGTGAAGCTTTAGACCTTATTAAAAATATACCCTTGTCTGAAGAGAGTTATATACAGGCCTGGGATACCATAACCCGGTATTATGATAATCAACGTCGTCTTATTAATACGTATACAACTACTATACTCAGTTGTCAAGCTATGAGAGGCAGTTCTTGCTCTGAAATGAAGCGCATATCTGAGGAGATGATAAGTTCTGTTGATCCCTTGATATCTTTAGAAAGAGCAGTAGGAGATGCTGACATATTTATCGCTTTTGTAGTTAGTAGATTTGATTTTCAAACGAACAAGGATTAGCAAAAAATGTTAGGTAGTAGCAGTGATCCTCCCACTTTAGGTCAACTACGAAACTTCATTTTGGCACAAATCATTACAATGGAATCGTTTTTTTGTAAACCTGTAAATAAGATTGTAAATATTCGTGCAACTACTCCGTTTAAAAATATGGTACCTTCTAGTGGTAAGCCTATATCTGGTGTTACTGCACACCAGAAAGTTGTTTCAGATTCCATTGTTTGCCAATTTTGTAATCAAAAACATTACCTTATCTGTTGTGATTCATTTAAATCACAGGAATGGAGCGATAAATGGAAATTTCTGAAGTCCCATCGTCTCTGTGTTAATTGTTTTGGTCCTCACCTTAATCGAGAGTGCTCTGGTAATAATAGTAAGTGTTCACACTGCAACCAAAAGCATCACATCATTATGCACAGAGGCGATAAGTCCAGCTCTACATCTGTCTCTGCTAAAAATAAGGAAACAAAATCTGTAAATAACTTGACGAACTCTTTTACTGTACCAAACCAAGCTCAGATTTCTTTAGAGTCTAGTGTACATGTACAGTCATGTAGTAGTGATAAAATCGTCTCACCCAAGGTGCTTTTAGCTACTGCTCGTGTTTTCGTGTATGCCACTGATGGATCTCGCATATTAGTACGAGCTCTCGTTCATCAGTGCTCACAAAGTTGTCTTATTACTAAATCTCTCTGTGATATGCTGCATTTGAAACCGTGATCAGTTAGTACGACTCTGTCAGGAGTGGGTGAACTGATTTCCATGGACGCTAGTAAATCAGTTGCTTTCAAATTTAGGCCTTATTTTGAGTCTGGTTTTGAGCACTTTGTTGATGCGTTAGTCGTGCCAAAAATTTCTTCCTACGAACCACCTCTAGGTAGTCGTTTTGCAAATTTAGATTATGAGAAGGATGTAATTCTAGCAGATCCAGAATTTTACAGTTTAGATAAAATTGATATTTTGTTAGATGCATCTGTCCATGCAATTATTATCGGTCAGGAAGTTCGCAAATTAGCTCCTGACTACCCAATTGCCTCTGCTTCGCAAATTGGTTGGTTCTTATCGGGTCAGATGCCCTTTGGTTCAGGATCCAACTTGTCACAAAAATCAAATATTATGGTCTCAGGGCCCTAAGATTTTTCATGAATCGTACCCTAACTATCCAGGGTTTGGAGTAGAAATGATTGCCCCAACCTCTATTAATGTAAATAGTTCAATGCCATCTGTAAATAGTTTTGTAAATAGTTCTGAGTCTTTTTATGTGACTCTATTAACTCGTTGTTCCAGGTGGGAACGGTTTTTAAGAGTAACAGCATATTGCCTTCGTTTTACATACCGTTGTTTGCATGAAGTTAAACAAAAGAATTCATCTTTACCTATAGCTGGAAATCTAAAGCCCCCTTTACAGGCTAGTTTGCAGTTTATTGACTTGTATTCTTTTATTGAAGTTAACTTTATTCACCTTTCAACATCAGAAATTGATTGTGCTAGACTGTGTCTAGTTTATCAGCATCAACAATGTCACTCTTCCGCTGAGTTCAAGGTACTAACTCAAAATCATGATCGTAGTTTAGAAGATAGCTTACCACTACTTAGATCTCGCCGTTTGCTTAATCTTACGCCGTTTATAAACTGCTGATTAATAAGAGTTAGGGGTAGATTGAGTAGAGCCTTACTTAATAATGATTCCTCTGAGCTTGATCCTCTTACTCCTGCTCATTTTTTGATCATAAGGTCTTTATTTCTTGTGCCAGAGCCCGATGTTTCTTCTGAAAAGATATCGCCACTTAAACGCTGAAAGCTAGTGACACAGTCTCTCCAAGTTTTCTGAAAAAGGTGGTCACTTGAATACCTTTCCACTTTACAAAGTCATTGCAAGTGGTTGAATCCTCAACGCTCGGTTAAGCCTGGTGATCTCATGCTCATAAAAAACGAGTCTTCTCTACCTGGTAAATGGCCTTTAGGCATGGTTGTTGAGGTCTATAAGGATGCCAAGTCTCTCGTCAGAGTTGCCAAGATTAGAACCGTTTCATCTAGTTTTGTAAGGCCAATACACAAACTAATTTCATTGCGTATCGTATCTGAGCTTGAGTCAGGACACAATAATAATTAGTCTTATTTAGATCAATTCATTTTCTTTTACTATTATGATTATTAAATCTTATATCTAAAAGTCACAAACCTTGCAAAAATATATATAAAATTTTCAGTAATTTGTTTATTATGTTTTTTATTTTATTTTTTGATTTATTTGCTATTGTACGTGGAAAGCGTTCCACTGCTTTATTCACACGGTACTTAATTGTATATTATTCCATCCTCCTGTCCATCAACCTTGAGACTATGTAAAACATCAGTATTACTGATTGTTACCGGCAGAATGTCATTATATTAAAAAAAAAACTTTAATTATTTTGAATTTGTGTAAGTGGAATGCAATCCACCCTTTTGTCCTTCTAAGACTTGTTATTGATATACATTCGTTACACTTTCGTCTATCAACCTTGGGACGATGAGCAACATCAGTAACATTGTACTGATGTAAATAGAAAATTTAGTTTAAGAGATTTCAAATCTTGCGCTTTAGGATATTCTCTTACCCATAAGGGCCAATCATATGCGTGCGCGCGTCTATTAATACACCAATAGACTCTTTTTATACTTACCTTTTTCCAGCAGCTTGCTGCTGCTGCGGTTATGGTCAGTCAGCCTCAAACGCCCTTTTCGGTAAGTCACTTTGCGCTCGTGTTTATAATTTTCACGTGTATCGTTTTTATGTAAGATTTCTGTAACGAAAACGATTTACATTTTCGATTGACACGTAATTTCTCCGTCTGACTCAAAAATTAGTTCTTCCTTTTTTTATTTTGTATATAAGCAAGTATTATGACTTGTTAAAGTAAAATTAAATAGAGAGATTGTTTTTTTATAATAAACGGCTAAAGTGTTTAAAGTGTGTTGTGCATTTATTATTGTGTCCTGTTTATTTATATCCTTTTTCACGCTCCCCCAAATCTGGCGTGCGATATAAAATTATACAGTCCACTATCTTACTGAGTTCAATTTCGAACACCTATCAATTAAGCATTACCTCAAGCAACGGTTTATTCAACTTCTTTTTAAATTGTAATCGTACAAATTTTTAGATATGCATACTTGATTACTGCTCGTATCATAGGTAATTATGAATGTAGTTACTGCTATGAATTATGAGTCTAATAATTTTATGTTTATGATTTGAGCACATACGATTAAATGCACAAAAGCCTTGATAGGTAGTCAGAGAAAAAAAAACTGAAACATATAGCAATAGTCATAATTTTATCTAGAATACGATCTCCATACGACTTCTTGACCATTTAAATTATAGGTATACTTATACATTTACAACTATAAGCACGCATATTTTGAGGTTATATTTCAAGGTATTTTTTGAACAATTTTGGTTTATTAAAGTTGTAATTGTAGGTGGTCAGATCAATAATTACAGCTTTGAGTTTTCAGTGAAATATTAGCTATAAATTTTTTTCCACAGTTTATTAGGCTACTGTCTATTAGGTTACGTGGTTAAAATTACTTGGGACTGATTAATTAAATTATTTATAATCATAACTATTGGTATTCTATTTGATGACTTATTGTCTTCCGGATTATTTGCTTAAAGTTGCTTGCGATTAATTGTATCGCTCGTTATATATAAATTAATTTCTTTATTAATATCTTAAATATTTAATTTTTGATGTATTAATTTGTGATTCCCCGGGTATACATTACGATCGATTTGTTTATCATTGGTTATTTAATTTTTGTACGAGCAGTAGAAGGAAATACGTATGCAAAACAATATATGAGAAATTGTTAGCCTTTTTAGAAAGTGTTGGAAAACAACAAAAAATACCAGTGTCATGTGCAATTAAAACTAGTTATCCTGTTTTTCTGAGGAAATTTCAATCAAACCCTAAAGGGACTTTTTTTATAGAAATAAAATTGAGATAAATTATAATGGTTGGAAATAAAATATCTTAAGCTACAAAAGGGGAGAGGTCGTGTAAAGGGTTTTGTAGCACTCTAACCTCAAAGTGGCATTTTCACCGCTTGTTTGGGTTCTTGTGTGAAAAAATTGTGTTCATCACTCGTTTAAAAAAGCTTTGTTTACGAACCTTTTCATAACCTGTTGGTTTGTAAACAAAGCTTTTTAGAACAAGTGAAGCACATAATACTTATCAGTCGCAAAGTGTGGGTGAATCATACAAGCCATTTGGCGCGCTATAAAAAGCAGATACAGTGTGATATGAGACTTAATCTCCCTACAAATTATGTAATTAACGTGTTTAACTACTTAAGCTAAGTGTAAGGTAAGTTTTTCCAATAACGTTAACAGCCCCTGGATTAAACAGCGTTGAGAAACAAAAATTACACCAAATATAAAGGTGAGCGTATTCGAGTGGTTCGTTAAAAGTGAAAAAAAAATCTAAAGAAAACCTTATTTGAGACAACGTCTAATCGATAGGAAATTCCAAAAAAATGTAAGAAAACTTAGCCTTTAAAGATTTGATTAGCGTAGATAATACTTTTTGGACTTAAAAATATTATTGACGCGGCCCGCGGGCTAGAAAAATGGCAATCTAATTCAGTGTTCTTGCTCATTGTTTCTGCCTCTTCTCATTCCCCTCAACCCCCCCCTTCCTATCAATAACGTATAGGTGTACCGTATGCATTAGATGGTAGTATAAGAGGGATGGCTTGTAGGCTATACCATGCCATCACCACTAGCTTCTCAAGACAAATATCTCTCTATGTACAGAAGAACGTGTATCGATTTTCATCTTGAATTTGCAGTGCAAACAAAAAAATGTACAAGACTTAATCAGTGAAATAGTTTCTACCCGTCACGCTGGTATTCTCATTTTTTCCTATCTGCTACAGCTTACGAGATTTAACATTTTTAAATACGATTTTCACATTGATCCACCAATCAGAAATTTTTTTTATTGTTTTGCGCGTGACAAGCGTAATTTTCTACGTATAATCTTACTAATATATAAAACAAAGTCGCTAAAACCAATGTAATCGATAACCGTGAAAACTACTGAACCGATTGGGCTAAAATATTGCATACCGTTTCTTGACACATCTTAGATGGCTTTAGATTGTTTTTTTCTTCAAAAAGCTAATAACAATAGTGATAAACAAGCTCAAAGTTTTGCTAAAATAAGCAAGTTTGGCGCTTTAGTTAAGTAGAATCCACTAAGTGGCGTCGAGGTAAAGTTGAAGCCACCTGCAATCAAAGATACTGAAGGGTTATTATAATATGCCCCATCAAGTAAACAATTATCGTAGTCGATCAACGGCACTACACTAAGTACAGAGTAGTCCGTCATGCAGCTGGGCATCGCGGCTACCAATGACACTCTTCTTTCACGGGCAAGCGACATGAATCGATTCTTACCCTAAATTGCCAAAATAACCGAATGCCACAAAAAATAGGCGTTCAGAACGTCACCATCTCTGGTGAACTACCAGAAAACATTTTACCCAGAGCACAAGCTACTCCAGCACTTCAGAGCTTTGTGGCCGTTTCACCATCCAACCTGGTACCGTCAGAAAATTTTCTACTTCAAATTTGACACAAGGAAGCCAGTCCTAAGGAGTATGGGCAGCCACAACGGCCTCCTTCTTAGTGGTCATCCCAACGGCATACCTACAGGGAAGGTATTCTGCAGACCCACTTTCCTGACTAACGATAAACGGTTGGTTATCTGGGAAACAACCTAAAGACAAAATATTCTTTGGTCAGCAGCGTACCTCCCTTCCTGTACGTTCTCCGTATACAGAGACTCAAAGGATAAGAGTCAAGCTACCTGCAGCTGGCTTTCCATCATCAAGAATAATGATAAAGAATAGCTGCAAGTTTTATCACTGGCCTTTTTAAGGGCCATTATAAGTATTTACGTTCCCTACTTAACCATCAATCTTATCAGTTCTTTTAAGGGCCACCTAAGTTTAAATTACCTTTCCAACAAATACGTTCTTACTACGATTTCTGGAGACGATTTGTACACTAACAGACTATGTAAGACCGGCCACTATTAAACCGAATCAGTCATTCACTGGCAGACGTCACGAGCAGAGTTTTTCTTCGTGAGGTTGGGAACCCCAGTAACCGACAACCCTACATTACCCCTTCGACTTTGAGCATGTAACCAAGAATCACCGATCCTCTCCGAGGTCTGCGCAGGAAGAACCTATCAGCTATGAAGAAAAAATAATAAATATGAGCCAACGGGACAGTTTCCAACGGGCAAGCATTACGAATGAACCTCTATACCTTAGATCACCAAAACAACTCAGTCTGCAAAAAAAAGCGCTTTAGACATCAACGTCCGCTACATTATACCAGGAGATATTTAGAAAAATCTCTACAACCAGCTTCAAAGCTTTGGACTTTGTAATTTTTTTCCTACCAGTCTAGGGCTTTAACAGCAGGCTAGAAAAAATCACTCTGAGGTATTCTGGCAGTTATAATTGCTGTAAGCTTCAGTCAAGAAAGAACTTACTTAGGAAGCTCACTAGTCTTTTAGGGCCATTAGACATCAAACTACCTCGCCAACAAATATATTACAACCTAATGAAGTTGAAAAAAATAGCCTTTAGGGCTCATAAGAGTCTCAACTGTGCTAAAAGTCACAAAAAGTAGAATCGGAAGGAAAACCTCAAATGCATCTGATGAATACTATAATTTTGTGCGTTAAGAAAAAGGTGAAAGAATTTATTAAGTAAGAGATCAGCTTTGCGCTTTAACCCTTATGGTAATCTCTTGAATCTTCCAGATTTTAAATAGGTAGAATATGTAATTGTATTTTTGTTGTGATAAAAAACGTAGAGATTAAGCTCCAGGACTTTGTTGCTCTGGTAATAAATTTGTGAGATAAGAAAAACAAATTTTTCAATTATATATTTTTTTGAGCTTTGAATCTTTACTTCATTTATTAATATAAGGATATAAGAAATGCACGGTACTTTACAGCATAATTATAATTTTTTTACTTCTCACAGCTTTTTACTTAATCAAATAAACTGTATGCATTCCGAACAAATATATTTTTAACAAGAAGATTTTTTTTCTGAGAAGTGTCAGAACTAGATGTTCAATTGTTAACTAAAAACGTTTCACATTACATGTCAATATACTATGGTGTTCCATTTAGTGAGTCTCGGGCAGAGCTGAGATGGGCGGGCCTCTAGTATTAAATAAGCCATCTTGTCTAGTAATTATCTCCTTTTCAGGTTTCTTGATAGAACTCACGAGCATAACATCGTTTATTTTTACCTTTATCGTACAATTGAGAATTTTTAGAAAATTCAGAGTAATTAGTCTTAGTGTCTTTATTATTGTATTAAATTTAAGCTAGGTAAATTAGGATTTTCAGATGTCACGTACTCGAGTCCCGTAAGCGTATGCTATCTTTCTTATTTTTCGACCGTTTCCGTACCGTTACTAATTTCAAAAAAATTCATGGTGATTTGTCTTCGTATTCTCAATATTATTTTAAAATTTTAGTTTAAAGTATTGAAATTTGTAGACGTTACAATTAAAAAACTGTGTATTACATGGGCGTTCGTAGCTTTTGTTATGTTTTTACCTTTTCCGTATTATTAATAAGTTTTTAAAAACTAATGGTAATTAGTCTTAGTATATATATTATTTATCCTTTTCAAATTTAAGCCGGGTATATTTGGATTTGTAGATGCTGCAGTTAAAAAACCATATTTCAAGTCACGTAAGCGTATGCTATCTTTCTCATCTTTCGGCCTTTTACGTATCGCTAGTAATTAAAAAAATTTATGGGGATTTATCTAAGTATCCTAAATATTTTGTAAAAATGTTAGTTTGGGGCATTAAATTGTGTAGGCATTGCATTTTAAAAACTGGTTTTTGAGTAACATCAGCGTATGTAATCTTTTTTGTGTTCACACTTTTTCCGTATCATTAAAAATTTTTTCAAAATTAATATTAATCCTAACATCCTAATTATTATATAAAAATTGCAGCTGAGATGAGGTATTATTATTCATAGACACAGCAGTTAAATAACTGTCAAGATTACGAAAATGTTTGAAACAAGCGGTCTGACATTGCATAAGCCAAGAAATCAGAAAAAGTATGATTTACACAGAAATTATTTATTTCTAAATTTGTTGTTAAAAGTTTCAAATGTCACGTGGGATTTTCGGTGCAGGAATAAATAGAAGCATGACTTGTTGTTACTTATGATTTATTAGAATTACTTATATTTGAGGGAAGTTGTGCGTGTCTCCTCGTCTATCGGACTTCGTCCTTACCCTCTCGCGTCTCTCGCTGATCTCCGTGTCCCTTCTCTCTAGCTTTCCTATTATCTCTCTTCTCTATTACCCTACCTTTCAGGCCTGAGCCAGCAGAGGCGCACGCACGCATAGCTATATGCTTTCGTACGTAACACGCCCGAGGCCGTGATGCGGGCGTCCTCGGCTGCGACTTTTTTTTTATGTGTATGTCTGTGTTATGTTGTTTGTGTTGTATAGCATTTTCCGGTTACAGAAAAGAGGGTGGTTTGAAGTGCTCTATCTCTATTTCCTCGACTGGTTTAATTCACTGTATTTTGTATGTATACATTTTTTGTTTATTGTTTGCACGCTTCCCTTGTACACAAAATTTTTTCTAGAATTCGCGTAGTTACTTATATTATATAATCGCTTAATTACAGTTTTCTTACTTATTTTTTACGTACATATGCACTATACGGAGTTATCAAACAGTTTATTCTAGCATTGGATAAAAATTAATATAATTGTCAGCTTCATATTTTTTTTTTTTTTTTTTTTGTCAAGGATGTTAAGGGTCAAGGTCTTACTGCGTTCATTAATTTTATTAGTAAAAAGTTTTTTCTTCGTCTTGGTTGCTTGAACAATTATTGCCCTTGTATCAGTACGCCACTTAGATTTGCCTTGATACCTTCCTGTAAAACTATTGCTGGTTTTAATGCCAAACTATTGTCCAGTGACGTTTCGTTGGCCCTCCAACTCGTGTTCTTTTGCTTGTTACCTGAAATCATTCTATAACAATTTAGTAGCGGGGCTCCCCATAGAAATGGCACTTAAATTCGACTATTGCTATAAAAAAGAGAAGGCAAGCTAGGTCACTATGCTGAATCTTTGCACCCAACGTAACAGGGTAAAAATGATTTGTTTGATTTTTATTATATGCTAATAGATTTTTCCATTAGGTACTTATTTGTTTTACACCCCTTTTACACATAACATTTTTCTGGCCTCATGTTAAATTCTTATTTTTCTGTAACAACTTTTTTTTTCGTGTCGAAATGCTTATACTGAGTTTCTTATTAAATGTAACATTGTTTTTTTTTTTTTTTTTTTTTTTTTGCTAACATGAATGGACTCTGAAAGATGTGTTAATTGCATACCCAATTGAATCGTATATAAAATGTGTTTTTTCTTCTTCTCGTCCAATGTCAATTTAAAATATTTCTCAGCTATAATACATGTTTGCTTCTTTCTTTGATTGGTAACCATGTATGTTGTCAGAAGGGAAACTTGTAGAAAATTCGTTGGTATTTTGAGGGTAATTTGTTGGTTTTTTTTTTTCATTTCCGTATGATTCGCAAATGTTTGGTTTTTTTTCTGGATAAAAATATCTGGGTCAGACAGTACGAGGGTTTTTGACTTTCCTTTACGTTGTCATAATCGAGTTGTTTTTTTCTCTGGTGTGTATCTCTTCTGCCCTGGTAGTACTAGCATTCACTAATTGTATTGTGTAGTGTTTCTGTAGCAGGGTTGCTCCATTGTTCTGGCAATTTATGTTTTATATTTACTGTAGATTTTTAGGAATTTTTATCACAGGTGTCCACTTAGGATGTTCTGGCTTCGTTTATGAGACTAATGACTCGTATTATAGGGTTTTTTCCATATAACAGGTATGTATGTACATATGTAATGTATGTATAGGTTTTTTTTTGTTTTGTTGAGAACTATCCCCTGTAGGCTTTGCTATGTTGTACGACTATGCATGTAGATGCTACTGTTATTGTCATGGTAAAATGCTGTTTTAAATTTAATTGTGATTTTGATCCCTTATACAGTAGTGGAAATCTTATCTTATATGGCTTCCAAACTAAATGTGTGTGACTGTTTTCCTTGTTCAGTTTTATTTTAGTCTCGTTATGTAACCGAATCTTCAGAATCTTCACTAGTTGTTGTCATCCTCTGATAACCGTTGATTTTGATAGTAGGTAAGGAATTTCAGAATTTTCTATGAATAGAGTACTTGACGGATTGTAGCTGAGTGCGCAATTTGTAAAAATTTTTCAATTGCAGCTGTATTTCTTGATAATTAAAATCAAAATTATTTGAAAATAGTATCTTTTTTTTTTGTTAAAACTTTGCATGTCTCATGTCCTTTAAAATCTACTAATAACACTGTTATCAAGTGCGTCACATTTAATCGTTATTGTACTTGTAATTATTTTGTTATTAAATCTCTTTTTTCTTTTGTATTGATAACAATGTTCTCCTTGTGATTGTTTTTTTTTTTCATAGAAAACAATAATATTCATTATTATTTACCTATTCATTATTATTCTTATTATATTTTGTTTTATAGTTTCGAGTATAAACATATAATATTCCTATTATAAACAATATTTCTTATTGGTTTTTTTTTTTTTCGACAATTTTTGTTCTTCTTAAGGGTTGCAAAATACAATAACTATATCTTTTATCCTATTACTAATTTTTCTGTACGTTGGATGTTGCACAGCCAAAAAAAAATTGTATAATAAGTATACTCTTCTCTTTCTAAATTTTATTTCTTCGCCTTTATTTTGTGCGTGCGTCCGAAGGTCATAACGAGAAAAAGTTTTTTGTTGTTGTATTTTATCAATATTGTTCCCTTAGGAAAAGAGGGATGTTAATTGTCTGAATGTCTGTTGGTTACGTAGTTGTTAGTTATTTTATATTTTCTTTCCGTATAATTTGTTGCTTTCTCTCGCGGCTCGTCCGAGGGCCGCGAATTAATGAGAAACAACGATTTTTCCTATTTATATTTATACACGTACGTTTTTGTGTATCCTGTCTTCCTATACAATATACTATATCGGTATACTATCTTTATTACTCTTATAATCAGTATTGATTCTGTCATTATTATTATTATTATTATTATTATTATATAACTATTATTATTATTATTAACATTATTTATATTGTTATAACTATCGTCGTTGTATTCTCTTCAGTTAATAGCTTACATTCACTTTAAGGGTCTGGTGGGGGTGGTGGTTCAGGTGGGGGCCTTATGCGCTTTTCGTTTGGCTCCCACACTCCTTCTTTCTCTCTCACACTTTTTTCCTCGCTCTCCGTATCCCATGCGTCCCCTTCATCGTTCTCTCCGTCTTGTTTGTTTACGGCTTGGTCGTTGTTATCTCCTTCAAAATTTCCTTCTGTGTTATCTCGAGGTTCGTGGGTATCGGAATCGTCGTTTTGATTCTTATTATTATATTTGGGCGAGTAATCACCACTATTTCCTTCTACAAGGGCTTGATAGTGTTGGTTTTCAAGATGCATGTGTTTAAATTCTGCGTCTTTCCCCCCCATGAATTGTTGTCATACTATTTTATCGGGTGATACTTGCAGGTGTATACATATGTTTGCTTTATATTCTTGTAAAAATATAAAAGCACATTCTCTGTCGTCAAATTCATGGCTGGTATTTAATATTCGTTTGGCTCCTTTTGGATCCTTACATTTATTTATCCATTCTGACCCACGTAGAATTTCTTTGAGCTCGTCTGTTGATTCTGTCAATCCGTACAGAAGTTTTAGGCACTGGAACAGACAACTTTTATCTCTAGGGACATCGATCATTATTAGCTGTCGGTGAGGCTCTGCACGTTGGGTCCCCAATACTCAAATCTTTGCATGCTCTTCCTCGTTCATTGCCATTGGTGTGTTATCACTTTCCCATACATCGATTCTTATGCGCTCTTTTCCTTTGATGTCTTTCTTCTCAACGTCTATTGAGACCTTTGCTCGAAATCGATTGGTTGATTCATTAAATATTGACCTCGAATTGGTAATTTGGTCTTTGTTATTATTATACTTATTGTTTCTGCCGTTGGGTTCTTGTGTATCTGGCAATTGTTAGCTCTCATGTTCGTTCAGTGCCATTCGGCTTTGTTCGGTCATTTCCGTGCCCCGCTTATCTGCTTGCTGTCTACCTTTGACTCTACTCTCTCTCTGGTCATGTACCCCTTTTTTATTTTCCGATTTCTCCTCACTTCCTTTATCTCTGTCAGGTATTTTTGTTGCTGCCATTTCCCCTATTGCCTTTCTAGCTTTCCGCTCTCTCTCTTTCTCCGCTCTTTCTGCTGCCTCGCTATTCCGCGCTAGTTGGTGAGCCCAATGTTTTTCTTGCTCGGTTTCTCTCTGCATTGTTGCCAGTGTATCACAATGCGCGATAATGATTCCCTTTGAGTTGTGCGGTGGCTCAGCGGTGTTAGAAAAATCTGCTATTTTCCTATGTAGAGTATCTAACTGTCGTTTATGGGTTTTGTGTTGTGTTTTCTCTGTTAAACCCCTGTTGATAAATGATTTGCTCGTTGTTTTAACCCCTTTTTCCATGTTTTTCTCTTTGCACATGTACGCCAGTTTATCGTCCGCTGGTCCTTGCGACAGAATTTTTTCTTTATCGTTTACTGCTGTAAGGGTGTTTTTATCTGCCTTATCTTTTAGTTTTTCCGTCATTTTCCGTTCTGATCCTGTGTCTGTACTACTGCAATTGTGGTTACTTGATACCTGTTCACTTTCTCTAAGTTTTCTGGGCTTTTTTTTAATTGCCTTCTCATCTGGCTTGTCTGAGTCAGACGTTTCGATTTTTACTTACCTGTTCTTTCGTATTAGATTCCTCTGTCTCTTTGTACGCATTTTATATATTCGTGCTGGTGGTGCATTTATGTCCTCGTGATTGTCCCTTTCCTATTTTTCAGCAAGCTCGTACAGCTCCCAATGTGGTAGCTCTGGATTTTCTTTCCCTTCTTCGAGTACTGGATTGCGAGAAAGAGCATCCGGTGCTTTATTTCTCTGTCCAGGTCTACAAACAACATTGAACTTATATCCACGGAGTTCTGCCTTCAATCTTGTAAATCTAAAGTCCAGTTTCTTTGATGTGTGGAAATGTTTGAGTGGTTCATGGTCAGTTACGACTGTAAATTTATGACCGAACAAATATGGCCTGAACTGCTCCTTAGCATACACTATCGCCAATAATTCCTTGTCGTATGTTAGATGTCGTATTTCACTGCCCCTCAAGCATCTGGATGCATATTCGCGAGGATGATCTTTGCCTATCTCTCCCTTGCTTAAAATTGCTCCGATAGCGTAGTTGGATGCCACGGTTGTTACGATAAAGGGTTCGTTTATATCTGGAGCTCTCAGCACTGACTCACTGCACAGAGCGATTTTAAGTTTTATAAATGCATGTTCTTGTTTCTCTTCCAAATTAAATTCGGCTGTTTTTCTTATAAGCTTTGAGAAAGGTTGGGCTATTTTTGTGTAGTCCTTGATGAAGCGTCGATAGTACCCTGCCAACCCGAGGAATTGTTTCATTTTCCTCGCATTTGTTGGTTTAGGAAAACTTTTTACTGCTTCAATTTTTTCCGGATTTGTTTTGATCTGGCCGTTGCCTACAATGTGACCGAGCACTTTTGCTTCTTTTCTAAGGAATTGGCACTTTCTTGGTTCTATTGTGAGGTTTGCATCAGCTAGCCGTTTTAAGAGCCTTTTGAATCTCATCTCGTGTTGTTCCAAGTTTTCTGTGAATACCATGATGTCATCCATATATACCTCTATCTTGCGTCCTTGTAAGCCTGCTAGTGCCAGTGTTATCACTCGCACAAATGTACTTGCCGAGTTTATGCATTCCATCGGCATTCGTTAATATTGGTAATGTCCGTTTGGTCCTGTGAATGCAGTTTTATGAGCATCCTCCTCGTGAATCTCTACTTGGAAAAACCCGCTCTTCAGATCTACCACGGTTAAATATTTTGCAGCTGCTAAAATTTTCAAAATTTGATTCTGGAATGGCAGTGGGTATCACGCACCAACTGTTACTTCGTTTAATAGCCGGATATCTGTTACGACCCTCCAGCGTTTTTCTTCGTTTGGTCCCACGTTTTTTGGGAAAATCCACATATTTAAGTTATATGGGGATGTCGATGGCTCAATTATTTGTTGCTGCAGTAGTTTATCTATTTCTCCTTGCATCTGTTCCTTTAGTTTTATTGGATAGCGTACCCTTTTGGCAACTATTGGCTTCTCTGTTGCCGTTATTGTTCGATGCTTAAGTAAGTTTGTTGTCTTTAGTGGCTCGCCGTCGAAGCCAAACACGAATGGATTGTACTCTATAAGATCCTGGATGTAGTTTAATTCCTTCATGTTGCAGCCAGATGTATCGACTATTTCCATTATTTTGCTTACTCGAGCCACTATATCCGATTTCTTAATATCTTTGAAATTTTCAATGTTGTTCTTTATATCATCATTATTTTTACCGCTTACGGCATTTCTTTCTTTTATTATTCTTCACCTTTGCGTCTGAATTTTTAGTGTTAAAAAGCACAATCATAGCTTCGTTTAACCCTTCAGCGTCGTTCCCAGTGATGCTGAATAGTTCCGCCCCTTGACTGGTTTTACATTCGAAAACATTTACTTTTGGTACTGGCACGTCAATTTGTTTGTCTGTTATGTTTATAATTTCCGCATATATTTTTAAAGTTTTATTTTCTTCTATAAAATTTCCAAATAAGATTCCCTCCTTTATATTTTGTAGAGGGACCCAGCCGACTTGTACGTAGCTGCTCTCATCTTTTATACGCGCAAAAATTATTTTCTTCGATTTTGCAGGGATTTTACAATATTCTGGTTTTAGGAATAGGATTCTGATGCCTTTTAATTCTAAATCATTTTCTTTGGCACTTATGAGGCCATTATACAACTTAACAGCGTCCCAGACAATAATGCCATCCATTTCTATCGGAAAGGTGTCGGGGACTACGTGCAGATTCATTATTATACCGTTAAGAGGTATTTCAATCGTCCCTAACGTGCAGCGTGCTCCGTGTGTGACGCCAGTTATTAGGACTTTTTCTCAGCTCTCTATATGCGTGTCTGTAGTGAGACAGCATTCTTTTATAATTGATACTTTGGCACCAGTATCCGCGTAAAATTTTGAGCTATAAGATTGCAGCTGATTGCTGTTTAATATTACTGATGGTGGTGTGCTTCCAGTACTCGATATATTTACCTTGTGGAGAGGTAGGTTCATGCTTTCATGGATTTTTTTCCCGCCAGCTAAAGAGCTACTAGTTATAAATTCTGTTTTAATTCTTTTTTTCTTTGTTAGCATTCTCAGCCGTTTGAGGAGCCCGTTCGGAGTCTGCTTCTAGCGATGCTTTATATTTTTCGTTTCTCGTTTACTTTTCTTTTCGTGATGTCTCGCTAGCTTGACCTCCGATGCGTATTTCATTGGACTCCGCTTGCTCCTCTCCTTTAGCTGACTCCGTTTCGTTTTTATGCTCTATCTTCTTCTCTTTTCTCGGGGCCCGCTCGGTGCTTGGGGAGCACGACGAGCGTCCTGCGAGTTTAAATGTTCCGTGCTACGCGTGGATATTTTTTTATCAGGTGCATCATTTGTTGTATTCGGAGGTCCGCTGTCGTTATCATTTTTATCCCTATTATAATTTCTGTTATAATTATAATTTCCTCTATTATTATTGTAGTAACCGTACTGGTTGTTGTAATTGTTATTATTATTTCTTGAGTAATCAGCGTTTCTGTTGTGGTTCTTATATCTGTTGTAGCCTGTATTATTATAGGGGTTCCTTCTTTAATCGTTGTTATAGTTTTGGCTATACGTATTAGGGGGGTAATTATAATTATTCCGGTGGTTAAAATTTCCTTTCGTATTTTTCCTGATATCATTGTGGAATTGTTCGCGTCCGTCGCTCCAATTTATTCTCCCATTCTCTGCGCCTCTTACTAGTGTGTCGCATTCACTTGTATAGTGCCCCCTGTGTTTGCAGTAAGCGCAATTCTTATCTCTTACGTTTTGTTTATCTTCTGATACCTACACTGGTTAATCATTTTCTTTTATGTCTGGGTTTCAAATTCTCTTATTCACTGCGTCTGCTACTAATTTCATACATGCTTTTGTAGCATGCTCCCCGTATTCATTGCAATATGATCAATATTGATAGTCCCCTGTTATTTTATTTTTATCTGTTGTGTCGCGTACTTCTGCCTGCTCATGGCTGCTCGCACAATTGTCCGTATCTCTTGTTTCTGCTCTCACTCGGTATATTTGAGCCTCGATTCCTGCTGGCAATATTTCTCGTAGGCTTAAGTCGCTTACCATTTTCAGCGCGGCTACTATAGCTTAACCTAAAGTTTTTGGGTTAAGGCATGTTACCCTGTAGTTGTCAGGTAACTGTATCCCGTACGTATATTGCTTTATAGCTTCTTTTTCAACGCTCTCCTTTAAAACGGGTCGTTGCCTGGGTGATAGTGTTGTGTCCGAATCGTATAGGGTTACTATTCTATCGTATAATTTTCGAGCGCGCCTGCTGTATTCCTCTACTAATTTCCCTCTGTATTGTTTCACTACTTTTAATTTTGCCAACAACGTGTCAACTCTTCCGATGCTGCAATATCTATTTTTCAATTCTACCAAGAATTCATCTATAGATGAGAACTGTGCCAGGCGCGGTATAAATTTGGCGGCTGCTTCTTTCAGCTTATTTGCTAGTGAGCCTTTAAAAAATTTTTTATATACGGGGCTCACTGTCCACGATACCACTCTTATCATTTGTTCAAAAAGGGGTAGTTTAATGGAATCGCCATCAAATATCGGTATGTTTGCTGCTAGGTGACTTAGTGACGACAGCGTACTCTGAATTGGGTGATCATGATTAAAATTGCCTGTGTAATGTGGGGGTGCTGTAAATCAGTCTTGGGCGCTTAAGTAATTTCTATTTGCCCAACCTGACTCGTCTTCTCCTGCAGAATGAAGTGTTGCCACTGTGTTTTGTCCATAATAATTGTTGTCGTGGTTTGTATTGTGAGTGACGCCATCGTTCCCGATTTCTTGCTCGCCTTGAGCTACTGGGGTTCGGATTTGTGTTTGACGCCGTGTAACTTCTCCGTACGTCTGTTTTGATAATTGATGTTTTGGTTGTATAGGTGTTCGATTTGTATATTGTTGCACCGCTTGTGCCATTGCTTCTCTTATTATATCGTGTAGATTTATGTCGTGTTTGGCTTGTGTTTTATCGCTATGTGGATTAGTGACTTGTCGATTCACGTCAGTTGTCGCATTTTCACGTTCGGTATATAGAGTAAATTTTTCAAATACGGGGGGTCTATGTGTTTCTGTGTGGGATGGCACATTAGTTTCGTTATCGCTTATGTTTTGTCTATGAGATGACTGTCCGCGTTTGATGCTTGGCGTTAATTTCCTTTACATTTTCATAATAAAAAGCTTCTGTTTTTTGGTCGCCTTCTGCCACTCTGTCCATATTTCCGGATCATCTTCTAGATTAATTTGTATTACTTCGTCATCTGTGTCAATTGGTCCTGTTTCGTGTATATTTGTGCACCTCACGGCTTCCTGTACTCCCCTTCCCAGTGTATCATTTGTTTCTACGTCACTCATAGTGTAGCTATTTAGTCTCTTTTTTTTCTGTAGTTCGTCTTGTGCTTTTCTAGTTCGTATATATATTTTTCTAATCGTAAAACGCCGTCGTTTTTGAGTACTTTGCGTTAGCCTGATAGATACGCGCACTCTATCGCGTGTTAGTCGATAGCCTTTTTTTTCGTTTTTGTTTTCAGTTGGCTACTCTTTGTATTTATTAACTAATTTAAAAATTTTGCATGGGGCGTTTGTCGTTTGTATCGGTTATATGCTTGTGCATGCAATTATGGGTTGCCACTAAGGTCTTAGGATATTGCGATTTAGAAATAATATCGATTTACAAGTTTTTTCTTTTAGGTGCGTATTTCCCTCGGGAGTTATGAGTATAGTATATACGAGTATGAAAATTCACTTACCAGATCGCCATGACGATGGTCAGCATGACAATAATCCCGTGCATACTTATGGGTCCCTTCTTTGATCCTTCTTGGAGTTGCTCAGCTTCTGCTTCCACTCGTTGTTCCCTTCCCCTGTGCCGTGTATCCCGTGTTCCCTCTGCGGCTGTAGTCCAGGCTTGGCGTACCGTGCTTTCTTCTTTTTGTCTGTATTTTCCCGGGTTTAGTGAACGGTAGCTCACTCTAGTGTCCTGGTATATTGGTCCACTGGCTTGATATGCAGTTTTTCCTTGTCCGGTATCCATACGGTATCGAAGATTTTTTCCGATTATATCTTTCTGTTCTCCTCTACTTTTCCAATTTTGCTTATATTGTGGCACTTGACACGCTGAATATGGCGTCTGGCATTTTTGACACTTTTTTCTTTGCGACGAGAAATGTATTTTTTTTATATCTTTTATTTATTACTTCAATTAGGCCAAGAAAAAAATAATTAAAAAAAAATTTTTTTTTTTATTTTTTTTTTATTTCGTGAGACTAAGTGATTTCCACGCACGCGATAGACCGTAAACAATTTTATCTGTATCCCACTTCTGACACCAGCTGTTATGTGAGATTCTTGGTGCAGGAATAAATAGAAGTGTGACTTGTTGTTACTTATGCTTTATTAGAATTACTTATATTTGAGGGAAGTTGTGCATGTCTTCTCGTCTCACGGACTTCGTCCTTATCCTCTCTCGTCTCTTGCTAATCTCCGTGTCCCATCTCTCTACCGTTCCTATCACCTCTCTTCTCTATCCCCCTACCTTTCAGGCCCAAGCCAGCAGAGGCGCACGCACGCATAGCTATATGCTACCGTACGTAACATCAATAACAATTAATTGCAGAGAAATGAGGGCCAATATTACTGTTGATTGTTTTTAAGATGTCAAAATCCAGCAAGTGAAGAGAAATATTTCATGAACTCGAATTTTACGGTCATTTATAAGCATAACTCTATAAATATCTCTCTACGAGAAAAATAGATATACCTACTAGAGGAACAGGATCGACATCAACATACCGAAAAAACTGTCACTAACAAGCTTATCAACGTAATCTGATAATGCTGAAAATGTAGCAACGTATTAGCAAGGGTGTTGTGGTTACTTACACATACCATAGAAATATAAGAATAGAGAGCACTAAGCCCACATAATCCTCTCCAGTGACGTTCTGTATTGGTGCAAGAGAGAACGCTGCATAGTTATCACAGGGTCTCTATGATAATCATTTAGCGGTCTCTCTCGCACCGTGGGACATAGCTTAGTACAGGGTCATGTGTGTTTGGCGCACTCTATTCTTATACCTCTATGATACATACACATTATCTATCGTCGTCTGCTCTGAGAAAAAGTACTTGTGTGTGATAAAAGCAACCGTAAGTTGATGGACTTAATAACTTACGTGTAACTAACTTCTAAATTTGACTGCTAAAATTTTTTACAATTATACTTAGGAGGTACAGTGGAGCTCGCACAATAGACTGGCAGAATGCAGTGAAATGATAACAAACTTAGTAATTAACGCAAATTGAGTTGTTTACACACTATCAAAATCAAAATGGTACAGTTTACAGCCTTGAATACTGTATGAGACAAGAAAGTAAGGATTCTTAAGATTATGAGCTAATGAGTTTTTAATTGTTAGTATTTGGCACTAAAAGAAATTGGTAGCACCATGGCTGCATGAATGAAAAAAAAAATCTTAGCTAGACATAAAAAAAGCCAGGTAAGAGCCAAGGACCCGAACCCTGATGGGGTTGTGGTTCCCAAGAAAATGGTCTGAAATTTTAATATGTTATAGTTTATTCCTTTTTCAACAAAAGTAACGATATGCGCAAGACCCAAAAATGGACAGTTTTTGAGAAAATAATTATTTACGTCGCCGATTTTGGAAAAGGTTAGTTTGACAGGCGGTAGAGTTCAGTATATATAATGTATATAGCTCGCTCAATGTACAGAGATATGATCAAAAAGGGTTATATCAAGTGTATCTACCATTTTTGAGTATCGATGGGCGTGGTATAAGATATTCTAGTTCAGTCAGTGGAAGCGTGGCTCATTGACATAATTGTCTTGTAAGGTTGATCTATATCTAGGTAATAAGAAATATCTCAAGTAGGAGAAAGTGCTTATCATGAGGAACCAATAAATAGTTGGCTTTATAATTTTTTAACTATAGATAGCCAAAAAAGATTCTCTACCAGGTTTATTATTATAAGTTGTCATCACAGTTAGTCTTATTCACATAGATAAACTGACTTTACTTTACAACTACATATCGATTATTTAGCAATATTATTATTTGCGGAATCTACGCTGTTATAAATGAGATTAAGCATTCGCTGATAAATAATATATTTAATATTTAAACTCCTCTAACTATTTTATTTCCGCTATTGCTTACAGGTACAGTGAGCTTCGGGCTGGACTTCTGCACCACTTCTTCGTCCAGTTTCTAAAACCTACTATTTATTGATCCTGCTTTATCTTGAACCTTTGTCTGTTGCAAAGCTAATTACCAGACACAAGATCAGGTTACTTAAAGATAAATCATTATCTCTTGTGACACATAATACCTTTATCCTTACAACTTTTTTTGAAAACATAATGGAAACATGTGATTTTTTAATTACAAGGAAGTTGTTAAGATTTATTAGTATTGCAATTATTTTAATTGACTAAATAATAATGTGATAATATCTTATGTAAGATCGTAAAACCATTAATTGTTTTTAATTCATTTTACTAGCTTATAATTCAATTCTATTTTTGAACTGTCATACTTATTTAGGCATGTCAATAATGTAAATCATTATTATTGAATTACTCTAAGTATCAGCTTTATTACACCTGCTCGTCATGGTGCCATCAGTCCCTCAGTCTTGTTCTCCAAATGTCATAGGCAGTATACTATTTTTCGACTTGACTGTAGACCTAAAGTATATATATATTTATATATTTTTTTTTATATTAGAGTGCTCTACGTCCGGCTCCTATAAAGGGCACTACTATGGGCACTTAGTACTTGGGAGAAGGAAGGGAAAGAGGGATGGGACGCCTTCCATTGCTGGGAGGGGGGTAGAGGGTAATTAGGCAATTTTTGCTGCGAGAAGGTCGCCTAAACTCTCCTCGAGGAGCATTCCATGGTGAAAAAGCACATGTGACAAATCACAGAGGTACTTGCCCAAAAAAGTCGCATAGGCTGGGGATTGAACCACGGTCTCCCGCGTGCCAATCCACAACCTAGCTGACTGAGCCACCGTGCGCTCCTAAAGTATATATACACGTCTCTAATTTAAATGTAGGAATTTCATTGCAGTAACCCAAGATCAACCGACGAATCCCCAAGTTTTTCACGTGTAACCTAACAAAATTTGCGTTGTCATAGTTCTTCGCACGGGTATTCTTGATGACGGGCTTTTTTAGGAAATATACTGTTAAATAAGAAAAAAATAAATAAATAAATAAAAGAAAAAAAAACAAAGGACCATCGTCAAAGTTATTTGGACAAAGTTACTTTGCTTAAACAAGTTCATACAAATATTTAGCAGTACCTAGCTAACGTCTTTGATGATATCTACTCTTGTTCTAAAGTCAAAGTTTCCCGCGTGGGGATATTTGATAACGTGTTTCTTTGGGAGACCCACTGTCAAATAATATTTTTAGCAATGTCCAGTTGTAATGTTTAATAAGCTTTACTCAAGGCCCATCATCAAAGTTTCTCTTTACAGGAAGAAATACTTAATACTTTTTCTTCTTTGCACAAAAAGTTGTCAGATAAAATATGTTGTTTCAGGATAGCTTCAGGGCCATTGTCAAAGTTTCTCTTACGGGGATCTTTGACAACATAAAACTTTGCCATAATCACTATCAGATAAAACCTGTTGGTGCAGATTATTAGCTATGCCTAACTAATATCTTTAATAAGCCTTACTGGTCGTTTAAGGTCAAAGATTCCCGAAGGGATCTTTGATAGCTTTTTTTGCAAAAATCACCATTTGATAAAACCAAATCTTACTGATTTTCAGCAGTACTTAGCTCACACCCCTGTAAAATTGACTCGTAACTTGAAGTCAAAGATTCCCGCGCGGTGATCTTTGATAATGTGTATCTTTGTAAAAAAACACTGTCAAATAAAATTTTTAGCATTGCCCAACTAATATGGTTGATGAGCTTTACTCAAGACCTATTGTCAAAGTTTTTCGGGCAAAGTTTTCGGATCTCCGATAGCTCGTAACTTTGCAATAAACACTGTAGTAAGATCGATTCATGGTTTATAGTTAAGGTTTCCTGCACGGGAATTTTTGAGAGCGTGTTTCTTTGGGAAAATCACTATCAAATAATATTTTTAGCAATGTCCAGCTGTAATACTTCATGGGCCTTACTCACGACCCATTGTCAAACACTGCAACAGGATTGACTCGTGGTTCAAAGGCAAGGTTTCCTGCGCAGAGATCTCTGATAGCGTATTTTTTTTTTTTTTTTTTTTTTTTTTTTTTTTTTTATTTAATGCTGTCTGATAATATTGTCAGCGTTTCTCAGCTAATATCTACCACAAGCTTGATTTATCGTCAAAGTTTTCTATGCAGCAACGTTTCATACCTTTCTTTATACTTTTTTTTTGCAGGAAAAGTTGTGAGATAAAATATGTTCTTTACGCACATCTCGAGGGCCATTGTCAAAGTTTCCCTTGCGGAAATCTTTGACATCGTATTACTTTGCCATAATCACTGTCAGATAAAACCTGTTGGTGCAGGTTCTTAGCTATGCCTAGCTAATATATTTCATAAGCATGATTAGTGGTCTAAAGTCAAAGTTTTCTGAGTGGGTATTTTTGATAGCGTATTTCTTAGCGAAAAACACTGTCTGATATGACTCACAGCAGTGCCCAGCTTAAATCCCAGAGGCTCATTATAAAAGTTTTTCCTGTTTTTCTGGGAGAAACACGGTTAGAAGACTTTACTGTGTCCAGACTTTGCAGGCTGCCAGACTCCATGTAATCTCATTCTTATAAAACCAGTTATTGCTGATTTTTAGCCGTACCTAGCTTACACCCCTGTAAGTTTGACTCTTCATATAAAGTCAAGGTTTCCCGATTGACGACAGCTTTTATTTCCAAAAAACGTACGTGAATCAGTACGGAAAGTTTTTCTTGGTTACGAAAAATAATTATATCATCATTATGTACAATTTGACTGTGTTCTTAACCTATATAGAAAAAACAAATGACAAAGTTTCAAGTCCAAGGTCCAGCATCGTGCTCAATTGTATATTTTCTACCATTGAATGCATACAATTCTCTTTTGAATGCACTGTATTGATTAAGTTTAGAGAAAAGATCATACTATTCTGTATTTTTTAACATGGAACCATACTTGTAGTCGTACGTTCAGCCATCAATTCAGCCACAAATTGAGCCATACTTTGAGCCATACTTGGTTCTATACTTCAAACCATACGTTGAGCCATACATTCAGCCATATTTTGAGCCATACGCTTAGCCATACACTCAGCCACCACTGAGCCAGACATCGTGCCATACTTGGAGTTGTTTTTTTAGCCATACTCTTAGGCCTATTTTTATAGCTATCGTTGGAGCCATACTTTAAACCGTACTTTTAGCCATACATTTACCTATACTTCGAGCCATACTTTTACTGAAACATTCAGCCAGACATTTAGATATACATTTAGCCAGACCTTAAGCCATACTTCAAGCCATAGCTTTAGCAGTACTTTCAACCAGTCTTTTAGCAAAACGAGCACTGCAAATTGATTTTTTTAAATATTACAGTTTAAAAACTAAATTATATGTAGCGCCATTAACCTTTGGTTTTTGAGGGGTGATGACTGAAACACTAACTTTCGGTTGATTCCAAAGATTAACAAGCCCCCAAGTTGTAACTTGTACCTACACTTAAAATATCTAATCGCAGTGTTCGTAGTGTAAGGGCCAAAAATTAAGAAAATTAAAAGTCGACACAGGTTAAAAAAGGCCTTAAAATCTGGCTTCAATCATTAAAGGAGATAGAGTGTCATCATTAACATGAGTACGGACTATTTTATCAATGCATTTTTATAATGTATGAGTACTTATACGGTCTTAAGGCATCATCTAAGCCAGTTACGTCAGAATTGCTCATGTGCACATGTGCATATTTACGTGACCAACTCTAACCATTCACATAAAAGGTAAGAAAATTGTTTCACATTTTACAGTTCTGCTTATTAACTCTACAAGTTCAGACATTTAGTCAGACAATATGCCAGTCATGTAACCGCACATTTATTTGAAGTTCTAGCCATACATTCAGCCGTTAATTCAGCCACACATTAAGACAATATGAGCCATACTTTGTGCGATAAAGACTGTCTGATTAAATAAGTTTTAGCGGATTCTCAGCCGTGTCTACCTTATATATTTATTAAGCTTTACTTAAGGCCCATTTTCAAAGTTTCATGGAAGGGGATATTCTATAACGTTTAACTTTGAGATAATCACTGCTAAATAAAATTAGTTCGTGTTGATTTTCAGCACTAGGGGAGATTCAGGCATGATTTGTAGAGCGGGAATATTTGTCACCACTGTTTTTTTTTTATTAGAAGACCTTTTTTTGTTCAAAATTTTTTGAAAAATCATCTTCAGTGTTGCTACTTATTTAGTCTAATTGGTAATACAAAAAGAATTGATGAAATTTTTTTAAAAAGCACTTGAATTGTATTGTTCCAGAAAATTGTTTAAATGGTTTTTAATCAATTTGGACCGAAAGTATTAGGCATTTTTCGATTTGTTAATTACATTTATTTTATGCATTGAACCTTTTATTTTCATCTGCTTTGTGCAGAATTTGTCTAAGATACATAAATTTAATTTAAGATACACAATTAAAAAGTAACTTTATCGGGCACTATCGTCACCTATGGAAGGGTACGATCGTCACGGGTGGAAAGCTGGTACAGAAAGACAGACTGACAGAGCGCTGCTGTCACTTGACGAGACATAACCTACGGGGTAACGTAAATAAGCTATTGGCCTAGGTAAATAGATCTTTTTTTATTGCTAGTATAAAGTGACAATGGCTGGAGTTTCAAAGAAAAAGCTATCACAAAACAGTACCCGGAGCAACAAATAAGTTTAGCTATGAACAGCGTAATTAATGTTAATGCAATAAAAAGTTCTGCAAATACCTACAGAGTGTTCAGAACAACTCTTCAACACAATGAAACTTTTAAATAAAATCAGAGAAGTTTAACTTAAGTGTAAATTGTGAATCATTGTTACTGATTAAGAAGTAATAAAGAATCTATCAAATTTTTCAGTATCAGGATTTGTAAGAGTTTTTTTTTTTTGATGCTCAAGAAGCAATATTGAGCGAGTAAATTCTGGATGTGGTAGCGAGGTTGATGGGATTGACTATGATGGAGGTGCGAAAATTATCATTTGATTATGCTGAAAGGATGAACATATCTCACTGCTTTAGGAACAATTAATTATCGTTTATAAATATGTCTTATTATTATACTTCAACAACTAAGTGTTATTGATATGCAGGCAAATTTTTAACTAATTTTACAGACTTAACTGGAAAAGACTGGCTTGAAAGTTTCATGAATGGTTATGATTTAGCTCAAAGAAAAGCAGAACCAACGTTAGCAGCACGAGCGAATGGTTTCAATTAAATTGAAGTAGAAAAGTTTCTTGTTCTCGTTTCAACTCTTATAAAAAAATATCGATTTAATCCAGCCAATGTATAGAATGTGGATGAGTCTGAAGTTTCAGTCGTGCCAAAATGTGCATCAAAAATTGTCGCTAAAGAAGAGAGAAGACAAATTGGTGGCCCAACAGCAGCAGAAAGAGGTGAGACTGTGACCGCAACACTTTGTATGTCCGCTACTGGTGCTTGTATGCCACCCATGCTCATCTTCCCACAAGTCAAACCAAACAAGGCATTCGAAGAAGGCTTCCCAGCTAATGCTTGGGCTAAGTACCGCACGTCAGGATATATGCAAACTAAATTTTTTGTAAAGTGGTTTTAGAAAATTTACTACTTTTGCAAATATATCTATTGAAAGTCCAACATTGTTGCTACTAGACGGTCACTCGATCCAAGTAAAAAACGTAGAGGTTGCCAAACTGAAAAGATTAAAAGGAGTGCACATCCTCTGTTTTTCTCCGCACTGTACTCATAGAATCCAACCCCTCGATATAGCATACATGAAGCCGTTATCAAATTTTATACAGAAGAAGTCACGAGGTTCCAACGTGAAGGTAATGGAAAACGAGTGGAGTTAAAACATGTGATCTCATTGTTTGGAAAAGCTTGGATTAAAGCTACTAAAATCAAAACGGCTATTAATTTATTTTAGAAATCAGGGATTGTTCCATTAAACGCTCACAAATTCAGTGATGAATTTGAAAAATTTGAAAGTCTTAAGGATAAAAATGTAAATACTGCTTCTAATGAGTATGTATTTTTTATCACTATACTTGAATATAAATATTGGAACCAAAGTTTCTTGGAATCGTAATTAGATTATGTTTATAAAATTGTTATTTTAAATGTATTTAAACTTCTCATGATAAGAAAGAATCCTCATAATTAACAAACACAGTAACAGCAGAAGATATACCCGAGTGTTATAACAATAACAGCGCAAATATCCAGTTGACTGCAGTGAAAGATAGAATACCTATTGATGACGTTGTTCACTTGCTAAATAATAGTGGGGAAACCAGTCCAGATATTTTAAATTCTAATGTGTTCATGCCATCGTCATCAATTATTACTTTACTAGTAAGTTTAAAGAATTTTGAATGTCCCTCAAACTTTTTATTTCTTAAGGATAACTGACCTTTAAATCCTCAATTTTTTAGAACGATACTTTGAAATCAGTTTAACCTGCACAACAGATACAAATTATCTTAACTGATAAAATGACACTAGGTCCAGATAATCATAACTCAAGCTTACGTAGCAGTATCAGCTTGGTAACTATACCTGCTACACAACAAAAAAGACACAAAATCAAGAGGCGGCTATAATAACTGTCAATAAATATATTGAGTAGTTAAGAGTACAAAAGATTAAGAAGGAGCCTTAATCTATTTTAATAAGAATAATTGTAATGACAACTTATATTAATGAACCTGATTGAGTAATTTTTTTGGCTATCCACAGTTGAAAAATTATAAAGCCAACTATTTATCGATTTCTCACGAGAAGCACTTTCTCCTACTTGAGATATTTTTTATTACCTAGATATAGATATACCTTACAAGACAATTATGCCAAGAAGCTACGCATCTACTGGCTCAACTAGAATATCTTATATCACGCCCGTCGATAGTCAAGAATGGTAGATGCACTTGACACAACCCTTTCCGATTATATGTTTGTGCATTGAGCTAGCTATATACATTATATATACTGAAGTCTGCTGCCTGTCAATCTAACCTTTTCCAAAATTGGTGACGTAAATAATTATTTTCTCAAAAACTGTCCATTTTTGGGTCTTGCGCATGTGGTAACTTTTGTTTAGAAAGGAATAACTTTTAACTTATAACTTATAAAAATTTCAGACCATTTCACTGGAAAGCACAATTTTATCGGGTTAGTGTGGGGTTCTGTATGTCAAATTAAAAATGTATTTTTATTTACACAACACTTTTGTGCCTTGCAGATTGTGACTGCGAAAAATTCCGCTAAGTGTCTGAAAACTTTGAGAATTTTATATTGTAGATCTGATACTTATAAAGCCTCAAGCATAACTAGCTTTTCAAGGCTGTCAAAATAACGTCATTCAATGGTTTGAAAAGTAATCGAGGACATCCTAAAAGTTGTGGTAGACTTTACCAATAGATTTAAAATTGCAGAGATATCTGCTGTTAGACCAAATATAAAAACAAATATCAATTTTGTACATTGGTTGTGAGGACAAGGACCAAGAACAGAATCAGATAAGACGTCTACGTACAATGAACAGTTGTGGATTAATTTTTAGATATTCTGTCATCAATTAGATTCACTGACAATCCTAATCTATGCATCCCCGAAGATTTATTATAGTATATAAGACTGCAATGATGGTGGAAAGTCTTGGCTGAACTGAAGTAGAGTCAGGTGAGGATAAATTTATCATCATTCTCATCAAACTTTTATTCAAACTATTATTTTTTTGGTAGCTAGTGACTGCGGAAGCTCCCATAGGAAATGTTTGGAAACTATGAGGCTCTTACTTTTTGGGTACGGTAAAAAAAATAGCCTTAAACATAGCCAGCTCTGCCTTGGTTAACGTTGAATATTTGAAAGAAAAAAGTGTAGTGATGAAACCGAGGTTTTAGAATTTCTGATAAAAATATCCACACCATCATGGGCTTCTGCCTGTTGGGGACATCTCCAAGGTTGTTAAAAAATTGGTGGACGGATTAAAAATTGAAGAGGGAGCTGCTATTTATCTCAATCTATTTATTTTTCAAAGGGCCTATACATACTGTGTATGTATGAAGGGAAAAAAATGCAGTTCAGGTGTGTACAACAAAGCTATCCTTTCGTAATATGAGGATATACATTTCTACACTTTGCTGCTTGTAACAAGGAAAAATTCCGTGAGATTTTTCATATGTTGTACGGATTTATGTTCTTTTTAAATCTGTGAAACGGACTAAATCTACATACATTCTTGTAAAGTTTTAAATTTCACTTGGTTTTAGAGATGTTTTAATACATATAGTGTAATAAAAACAAAGGCAGTGATTGACATTGCTCAAGTTGTGGGGCTATCAAATTGCTTCGCATCCTGCCTGAACCAAAAGCAATCTTAAGTATTATATGAGAGAAGAAAGTGTAGATTCTATTAATTGTGATCTAATGAATTTTCAATAGTAATTTCGAGAAGTTCATGCTGAAAGTGCTGGAAAGCAATATGCCTGTGCATGAATTAAAAAAAAGTCTTAGCTAAACATATCTAAAGCTAGCTAAGAACTAATTTATGTCAATTTTTTCAATGATTTCTTATTTACACAACTGTTTTGTCTCCCATAGATCATTACTATGGAAGCTTCCACAAAGTGTCTGAAAACTTTGAGGCTTTTATCTTCTGGGTCTAATATAGATGGAGCCTCAAATAAATGCAGCTTTGTCTTGGCTTACGCTGTGTGTTTAGAAAAGTATGGTGATGGAAAAAGAGACTTGAAGTTTTTCATAAGAATATCTGCCACCATCATGAGCTCGTTCCTGTTAAAGACATTTTTAAAGTTGTTAAAAATTGACGTTCATATTGAGACATAGTGTAGGAATCTGCTGTTGGAGCAAAGATGAGGATCAGAAAGATGAGAAATTCATGGTTGACATGTTTAACAATGATTCTACGAGCACTGGATCATTTTTCAGGAAAAGTGAGGTTTCATTCTACGTTTGAAGTGAGTCGTGTAACGACGAAAAAAATACTTCGAGATGTGCGTCGCAAGACTACTAGGCAAAAATGATCTAGGTCGTTATCCACAAGATCAAGGTAGTATATAAAATTAATTAGCAGCAATAAAAGCATCTCATCTTATCCTTACTACATTTTGCCTCCTGCACTTCAGGTACTGCATTCATTTTTCGACACACTGAAACCCAACGTTTCTTTGTAAGATGTTATCATTTCAATAATGAATAGATCATTTCTAGACGTTAGAACTTGATTAGTAGTAGACCAATTAGTCAAGTTTACAGGCAATTCTTGGAATCATGAGCGATATACTTGGATTGGTTGGCCGAGGTGAGTCCGAGGATGGAGAGCGTTGCTTCATGGTCAATTTTCAGCCTTATACGTGCATTGTTAGCTTGTACTGGAAATTAACGTTTACCAGCTCACACTAAAAAAAAACTCAACACTCCACAAATATTCACGAATGTAAGTGCATTTTAATCACGGTTAATTTATTTGTATGTTTAAGATTTGTTGAGACGTGAGTAATGAGTAATTTTTCAGGCTTGTACGATTGTTCATCGGGCTGAAAGACCATTAAGTACGTCTGATTCAAGACACTAAACCATAATCTTCTCAACGCTGGCAACATTACTTGCAAATTTCTCCCGGAAACAGACTCTCTACTTCAAGATACTTTGGAAGTGACGTCTTTCTCAAAATCTCTGGTTCACCACTTTTCAGGCATTGGAAAAACCAAGCCAACTACTAAGACGAAAATTCTTGTACCTTTGTTGATCGAGCTTTCGACCAAAGGTGAAGAAACAGTGCCCTGTTCTTCCTAAATTGCCAAGCCATCATCAAAGAACTAGTCAACAATTTTAATACAGTGTTCACTTTTTGAGGAGGATTCGTGTAGGACATTTAAACTTTTGTGGTCAATGAAACACGTGTAGTTTCTAGATGATAATCGTCACATCATTTTTTATTTCTAGGCGTTCCATTGATGACCAAGATTTTAATTTCCATGTTCCAAGTGCCATAGTAATTAAACTATGATGCTCGGATCAAAACTGATTACGCACTGATAACTACAGTGCTCGTATGGCAACGCTCCATTGATTCATCGATAGCCCTGCTCATTGGTCCCGGTACGTAAAACCAATAGACGTTGGACGATCCATGCTTTATAAATTTATACAAGCACACAAAAATTTTCGTCACTTTGCCAATTTTTTTTTATACCATCGCTACCGAGATTTTTACAAATTGCAACCATCAATGTAGTAAATTGCCTTTTTGATACAAAAGTGCTTACTTTCTCTTTGTTGCGATTGAATACAATGGTTAAAATATCTTATTATTCACTGAAATTAATACTCAGAAAATAAAAGTTAAAAAAAAAAATTCTTTTATTTGTCAACTTTATTTACACCAAACAAATAAAGCTTTTGTACAAATTAGTAAGACTTGTAAGAGGAAAAACTAATGTAACAATTTCTATAAATTCGTTCTAAAAAAAAAGTGCTACCATTTGATTTTTTTTTTTTTTAATTAAATTATTAAAATGTCTTGTCATTTGCTAACGTAAATTACTGAAAAAAAAAAAGTTCTTAAAATCTAACAAAACATTATTATTTTATCTCTTTTATTTAAATAGAACTGACCAAGTGCAAAAAAAGTATAAGCATTCGCTATCTATTGCCATAGGTTAGAATGTCTCTGTATTTGAGTTTTGCATAGGTACGACAGACTGCAATGTTTTTATTTTATATGATATTAAACAATCTTATATGAATGTTTGACTTGACCTAGCCTAACCAATAAATCTGACATCTCGATTGACAGACAAAATTTACAATTTGCAGCTATTCGCTTCTAACTTTCAGAAAAAATTACTTCATAATATTAAGTAAAAACGCTTAAAACAGAAAAAAAAAGATATCTCACACTAGGGTGCTCAACTTTGTTTCCGCCCATTCTCGAAAACTTTTAAGAAACAGTAAAATAATTAAAAATTATGGTTGCCATGCCACAAAAAAGTATTAATTGTGTCTAAATACTATTCATTCTTAATAATTTCTCGCAATTGTAAGAGTTGAGCGCTCTTTGTTTATCAATTTTATTATGATCTCTAAGGTCTCATGTAATTGTATTAGGCCAGAAACGAGAAAAGTTGGAAAAGGCGAAGAAACTTTTTTAAGGTAAAATGGCTCTCTCTCACGTTTTCTTAAGGAATAAAAATCAGATTTACTAAAAGTATTCGATATTGGCAGGCTGTTTAGGCCTAAGGGCTTTAAGCTGGTCTTCAGACAAGATGGAAATGAGAGGAGAATCACGATTCATTCTCATGAACACCCGTAAACTACGGATAACAGGGACAAAATAGTTTAGTATTTTACGTGTTTTAAAAGTCACTCACCAGAGACTATAAATTTTAGAAGGCAACAAAGGACATCAATGAATTCTCTGTTTACCACCACAACCAAAAATATCATCGGCTTTAATTTTTGACAATTTATAAAATCGACTAAGAATTTGATTTTTCAGGTCAATAGCAACTTCAAGAGCAAGTATATTTTGAGATACGGAGAAAAAAAACATTGTGTTTGACGACTTTTTTTGACGCCTAGAGGCGTATGTAGTTGATGAAAGGCATTAAATCAGAGCAGCCCACTGAGTGGAATAGTTTACTGATTATTTCAGCCTCAGAGTCCTGCACTACGACGGGTGTACTTGTAATTAAAAATTGAGCCGTTTCTACTAAAGCATACTTAGTTTTCAAGAAGTTAATTTTATCCTGCTGTTTCTGTATAGCTTCATAGATCTTAGCTATATTACCCTTAAGCTCCTCTCTTAGATTTGTTATTGAATTGAAAATGTCAGCTAGTGTAAGTTGATCAACATTTATGACTTTACGGAGACTATGTATGGGACTAGGAGGAATATTAATACGAGCATTTTTTAATACTGGTTGAACATAATAGTCATGGGAAGAGAAAGGTTGCTTGTTTAAAGTCTAAAGAGGTACAAAATTAGGTGGTATACTTTTATTTGTGTAAGAAAGGTTTATTTGCTCAGAAAAATTTTAAACTATAGAGATATTTTTAAAGATGTGAGTAATAGAACAGCAGCAGAATTTCAAATGACCGTTGATAAACCAGATGGTATCTATAGACTCATGGTGGTAGGGCTCTGAACAGGCCACACAGAGCACACTGTAATTAACGGACGTAGCACTATTTGGAAAATCACAGTGGTTACAAATCAGACAAGACTTGCGCATAATACAAGTTTATGATTAAGAGCAACTAATGGAGAGCCAAAATCATTTAAAAAGTAACACTACACAAGCAAACGTTATAACCGATATGTATGTATTACTTTTATTCACGTATAGAAAGGCGATGTTTACAAACATACTTAGATACTGGAGAAACTAAGAGTAAAGGGCACCAGTAGAGAAAAATCAATTTTCCAGGAAAAATATACGTACACCTCTACTGTATAACTTCAAGTTATAAAGAGTAAATGGTACTTCGATAAAGTTGACAACAACAAGAAAAAATTGCGTTCCAGTAATATACAAAAGTAAAAACATAGTAAAACGGATGTATCGCGCACAGTAATCAGTCACGAACACAGCAAAATAATAAGTTTGGATACGGATTTCAATACCTACAGAGGTGACACAGCATGAACAGCATCAGATGGCACAAGACGCAAACATTAAGAGCTGTAGGATACTACAGCTAATGAATCAGATTGACAACATGTTTAAAAACATGTTTTTACTCAGTTTGAATACTTTCTCGTTTTATTATTTAAAGTTATACCTGTGTACGTCATTCCACTGTGAGCCGCATTCTCAGTTTCCATACCATCTGGAAGTATTTCTATTACTTCTGCCTTAATAACATTTCCCAATTCGTCTAAAAGCTCGTATTTTTGAGTTTACTGGACTTTCAGGTCTGCTGCCAAAAAATTTTGTTAAGTATTTATAAATTGGTATTCATCCTTAATGTTGTTAACTGACGACTGCACAATTGAATTTTTATGACTGATATTGTCTATGTTACTGTGTTCAGGTTGCCCATTCAACAAGCGAGTGTCAACATTGTTTGAAGTATTGCAATTCACATTCGTTATTGTACATTTTCTAATAAGCACATAAAATAATTTTAATATTTTTTTCTTAAAGAGTTATGAAATGATATCTAGAAACTTTTTTTCTTTGAAAATGTATGAAAACTGGAGTTAAAATTAAATCCTAATGAATTTAATAATTATTATTGTTTGATACAAAAGTTTGCCTTAGTTAAGATAATTTTAACGATTAACTATTGATTCTAAAAATACCAGCACGTTTTTTCAGCTTGCTCCAAAAGTTAAACAGGCCCTCTTTATGAGCCTCGCCATGCCAAACATCATTAGAGCCATTTTTGTTGAACATATTTACAAGCTCTGTCGTAAGAACAGTTCACTCATAATCAGAAAGGAATTCCAAACACAGTGATTTATTAGAAATACTCTTTTCAATTCTTTGGTCAGAAATAACGTTTTGACTATCACTACTGTTTTTCTCGGTCCTTGAAGTCTTAACACTTTTCTTTAAAACATTAAACCATACTGAGTCATTATTAAAAGGGCAAAATCCAGAGGCTTTAAAGCCATTAACAATACAATCAGATAAATCTATACTATTTTATGTTAACTGCAGAATTTCAGCTAACATATATTTCGATACAAAGACTACATTATTATCTGTTCTCCATTTTTGAAGCACTCTTTTATACATAGCTTTTAAAGAAAGAAAAACTACCACATCAAGTGGCTGTTTTATATGGTTAGTATTAGGGTATAAAGCTACTAACTCGATTTTGTTTAGTTAACAAAATTTAACTACTGGCAATGTAAGATGTGATGCATGCCTGTCTACAAATAAAATTACAGGGAATTGACAACCGTTGTCTCTTAACTGGGTAAAGAAAACATTTTCAATGGACTTTTGGAAAGTTTCAGAAGTCATCTAGCCTCTCTCTGAATATCCTACTCTAGACCCCTTAGGAATTTTCCGTATAGCACTTTTTTTAGGGAGTTTCTTTTCATCAAATAAAATCATGAAGGGTAGTAAGCGTCCAGAAGCAGCTGCAGTGAAAAGTACTGTTAAACATGCTTTGCCGTTGTTACTGACGACTTGGTGAACAGATCTTGCACCTTTTTCAGTGATTACTGAGTTATCTTTGGGTACAAGCTTGAATGCGAATTCATCCAAATTAAAAACTTGATTTGAAGAAATGTGTAACAAACCCTTGCTTTTGAGGTAATCTCCAAGTTTGGTAAATCATTACCTAAGATTAGTCTCTGTTACACTAGCTCGAGTTATTGTCAAATTTTGAACTATGCTTTGACTTAAATTGAAATATCTCTGCATAAAACCTTTAAACCAGTAATAACCTGGTCTGTTGTCGTGAAAGATCGTCATTTCTTGGCCAATAGAGTTAATAGCATTTTCCGTCTGTTCTGATGTATATTTTCTTCCCTTTTTTTTTTGGCAACTTGTTTTCCAGATATCACTGTTTTCTTTACGTGACCAGTGTTTTTTTTAGTTGTTTAATCTGTCTTACTTACATTCTTTTTTAGGCAATTGATTCTACATTTTTCAACTTTTGCCATTTTTTTCATTAAAAACCTTTAATTATAATGACCATGTGTTGCAACTAAATACTGGTTTGGATTGATTTAATAGTAATTTGACCAAAGAATCAGTTTGTTGCTAATTTTCCAATCAATTTCAGTACTGACCTGATAGTAATTTGAGGTTAGGCTGGTTGTTATAGATTTTTTATAACTCCACGCAAATAAAAATCAACTTTACCGAATATACGTAGCTTAACTTGTCTCAAATCTCATATGCGTTTCAAAGACAAATTATTTAATTACAGCTTTCATTAAGCAGACGAATATAAAACTTTTATTCACAAACATCGTAGATGCATGTCCCGATACAGCTCAACGACCACATTATACTAAGGTGAATCGGACCACCTTATCCCAATATAGCATAACAAATTTATTTCTTAAGGTTATTTGGGACACACATTTTTTCGGATGAATAAATTTTTTTAACATAATATTCACAGTTAATACCTTTGAATAATGTCAGAGTCAACGTTTAAGAAAAATTTTCTTTAGATTCAATGTCACATGTCAAAGTTCTCAATGGTAATACCATACTCATCTTTTTCATCAATGTGTGCAGAATCCATCAAAATTTCCCTGTGATTTGTTTGCTTAATAAAACTTATTTTATTTTAAATAAAATTGATTGTTTAAGGTATTCTACTTGCTCAGATACTTCTCACAGGTATCTCATATACTTAATACAATTTTTTTTCTTGCGTGAGATATCTTTAAATAGTTTCTTGAAGCGTTTTTTCACTGCTGTCCCGATTAACTTTGAGGATTGCGCTTTGTCTCGATACACCTTAATTTACCTTACATGTTTTTTATTTCTTCAAACAATATTCTTTAAGTAAACGAGGGGTTTTAGTATTGAACTATTATCTGTTGCAGTGCAAATGCCTTCATTGTTTAACTAAAACTAAAAATGCAAATTTGCTGATCAGTATATTAAGCATAATTTTGTTTTTACCGTAGGCCATGTAGGTATAGGTACTGTGCATGTATTTTGGTAAATTTACAGGCTGATACTTATTATCAGGAAATATCCACGTACGTCATCTAAACTCGTCCGGTGTATCCTGTTTAAAACAGATCGTTAAATACTCACGCACCTTTATCACTGTATCTTGATGGCTGCAAATCAAAAGCACATACTAATCAAAGGCGTACAATCAAAAGCGCACAAACTGAACGTTCAAAAGCACACAAATCGAACGATCAAAAGCGCACAAATCGAGCGATTAAAAGCGCACTAACTGAATGATACTAACTATAGCACACCTATTTAGTAAGTTTATTGTAGTATTCATCCATAACAATAGTAAACACATTCAATGTTAATACCGTATCAAAATTTACCATCATCAAATGTATACCATCCATGTCTATTAATATGGTACTTATTACTGAACCACTTTTTGTTTTCTTTCAAACAAAACAATACCGTGCTATGTTTAAATGTTGTTTCATCTATTGTCGTTTTGCCGTGGTGCTTCTCTTATAACAACTTTAGTCAATTTTGAAATTTCCTCACAGAAAATCTGCAGATTGGAACTGCCCCAAATTGTTAAAGAGTGATGCAGTTTTCTGACTATGTGATGAAGGATTACATTGAAGCATCATCGTGTAAGGTTCCTGCCACACTGTAGGTGCAGATGTCAGATGTAATACTAACAACAACAAATAGACCCAAGAGTCATCATAGACATTTTAAAGACAATTTCTACGCATCGAAGCCTTCAGTTCATCTGGTTATAGACGATCTTACACAACATTAAGAACCCTGAAGCCAGTAAGTCAACTGGAAGCTCACATTTATCTATATGTGCTTATTATTACTCTCAATAGGCGCTTATAATACGCTTATGATTAGCTTGTGATGTGCACTTTTGATAAGTAACTTTCGACTGAATTATAAAGTTTGTGCGCTTTTGACTGTCACCGCATTTTGATGTGTTTTTTGTACAAATTTAAGATCTTCTGGAAAAACTTGTCTGGCCAAGTGTTGCATTTGAGCACGATCAGTATTATTCTTGAACAAAACAAAATACGAAGTATTGAGATTTTTATCACGCGAATTAGTAAATTTGTGAAAAGAGTTTGAAGTTATGAGTACTACACTTATATAATTTTTATCATAAATTTTTTTTGTAAATAAACGGACAACAGCGTTATTTAATGGCTCATGCGTTAACTCTTGCCACACCCTGTAGAATCACCAATCATATTCGTCCACGGCTGCTTGTAGGATTAGCAGCGGTGGCGCTGAAGGTGGTGTTAATAGTATAGCTTATTTACTGCGGGAAGTCTATCTTACCTAGAGAGGGCATGCGTATCATCAAGCTGTATCTCTCATAGCTAAGGAGCTGATCTTTTATACAACTTCACTCTTTTAAGATTGACTAAACTCAGGGATCTCTTATTTCACGCTTCATCACTAGGTCAGTCTAAGATTAGAAGAGCGTGCTGTATATACTGTTATTTTTTTTCTTAAAGATCTTTTACTTACTTGTAAAAAGGGTCCCTTGAATGAAATATTATGTCTCTTCGGAATACAAGACAATTTGATCATAAAAATTAGTGGGTCTTACAAAAATATATCGATCTCTCTTGTTTACACACCTTTCTTCTTGTGTGTTAAATTAATTTACAAACATTAAGATTATGAAATTTTAGATTAGAAAATGCAAGAATATCGCAGTGAAAAAAACTCTAACTTTGATTGTCAGAAGTCATCAACCTTCGAAAGGGAAACAGATATACTTTTTGTACAAGAGTTAAGACAAATGGATTTGAAGGTACGTATGATTAACGTAATTTTGTACACAATGTTGTTCGAAAATTGTATAAAGATATTGCTCTTACAGACTTACATGTATATAGCACTAAATGTCAACAGTAAGGAAACACGTTTTATATCGAAAGATTGAAACAGATGTAAAATAAAAGATTCGGGACTATCTTTTGATTTACTGCAATCTCCCAATCTGCGAAAGAATGAGATCTAGTTATAAATGAATGAAAACAAAGTTCTTTGAGATTACGTCTCAAATAATTTCATATGAATTGAGAAATATTTCACCAATACTTTGATGGAATAGTTGTCACTAGTGCGATCTTTCGTGTATACTTTTTTGTTTAGCAGATTAAAATAAAGATTAAATGACTTTTTTCATTAGAGAAAAACTCATTTATAACAGTTTTTATAATTTTCTTACTAGTGTTGCAATTAATCAAATAACTATTCATCTAAACACCATTGTATGAGCGTTTGATACGGCAAAAGTTAATTCAATGAGGTCTTATCATAATGTCTGGCTTAGGAACTTACATGTTGGCTTTAGTCGTTGCGGCTCTGTTTCATTATTATCAGTTCCTTTACTTTAAAGGAAAATTTATAAAGCTATAATTTAAATTATAGTCATATTATTGTTACAATAATTTATGCAAGAAAATTGAATTTTTCTTACTCATCTGAGTCTTATAACTTATTAATTACACAAATCCTTAATTAAGATGCAGATTTACATACAATTTGATAAACTAATTTGAAACACTTCTAGTACATTTCGTGTTCAAGGATTATAAATAAAGATAATATTATTTGAATGTATTTGTCCGTTACAGTTTATAACTTTTTTTTTCCAAAACATTTTTCTTACACTTTTTTTAAACCTACACAGAAATCAACGATTGTATATATGTATTTTCATACATTATGTAAGATTAGGAAAACATTTACGTTCTACTTTATCGTTATTTTAATCGTTGTAAAATTTTTAACAACGTATAAAATTCCTTATTCCCATTTTTTTATTTTTAAACATAGTATAAAGCATGCTGTGCCATCTTAGTCTTGCCAGAAATTTTTTGAATTCAGAGTAGCGCTTACAATCTGGAGTGAAATTAAAAGTAAACTGGTGAAGAAAAAACCTTTTTTTATTTCTCAGTCTGATAAATTCATTGCGTCTGATGCTTAAGCATCAAAAATTTTAGTAAAACAGTTTAAATCAAATCTAATCGTTACTTGTGTACATTGACATATCCTAATAGTTGTCTGTACATAGTTATATTATCGCATATATTTAACTCCACTATTATGAATGAACTCATTTTTGATCCTCTACTCAGTAATTTAAAAAAATATATTTTAGGTAGTACAAGCACGAACGAACACTGTACGTGCTATCGTTGTAACTGTCAGATGTTTTGAGCATAACAAATAATTTTAGTAGAATGTTCTTTAAGCCTAAAATCATCGAAAAACTTCTAAGTGAATTAGTTATAAAAGAAGTTAAAATAAAAACTTCATTTAAGTTATAAAACCATGGTTCTTTTTATCCTCATAATTGCTATTATTTTGAAATTTTTAATCTACCATAGAGGCGATCGTATACCAATAGTTTTTAACGTGTTTGAGTAGAGGATTCAGATGCCTCTTATTTCATATTGGCTCGGTAAAATACAGTGCCAACTCGGATAATTAAAAAAAAAACCAACTCAAATTTTGATTAAAAAAGCAGTCATCTCAGTTTTGGCTTAAAAGAAGTGCCAACTTGGATTTGGGTTAAAGAAGCAGCCAACTTGAGAGTAATTTTTTTTATCAAGCTTGGTCGTGGCAGAGTTAACATTTACAATATAATAACATCTATATTAATAAATAAAGAAATTTCAATTGTCTAATGTTTTAGACAAATAATTAACGTTATTGTAATGGAGCATACTATACTTATTAAATTATGTGCTGTACAAGTTTGCTGCGATCAGATGTAATTCTATGGTCAGACTGTTATGTGGACAAAATTCATTTCAAACGTTATTGAAAAAATTTTTAACAAACTTTTTGTTTTGAAACGTCGTATGAAAATAACAACTTATTTTATTTACAAATAATAATGTTTTTATGAACCAAAGAATAAGCCCTTCTTGTATTTAAAATTTTTTTCCTAATTATTGAAAAATATTATAGCTATGTCAACGTGACATACTGTATAATAATACTCTTTTAAAAACTGTGATATTGAAGTAATAAGGTATAATATACAAAAGTTCCATACTTTTAAATGTATATTTATCTTACTTATATACAAGGCAAAGTTTCTAAGACCGCTGTAGTCACTAACTGCAAGAATAACTCCACCTATCGTGCTGACACTTCCCATACTGATTCTTGACACTTCCTAGATGGTTTTAGTACAGATTTTATCTTGAAAAACTATATACCAATAGCAATAAATATGCTAAAAGTTTTGTAAACATACGCTAGCTTTTTACTTCAATCGAGTAGGATCCACTAGGTGGCGTAGAAATAAAATCGAAGCTAACTGCAATAAAATTAGGTAAATCGGGTTAGTACATTCCCGAGAAAAGTACTGAATATCACAGTCGCTCACGGGCAGTGCATAAAGTATGGAGTGGGTAGTCATGCAGCTGGGTATTACAGCTACCAACAACACTGTTTTCCACTGGACAAGCGAAAGTTCACGAAATGAAGATCAGTGATTTCAACTCAAATTTTCAGATTTACTTTCATAGTCTATATATACTCAATCGTGGTATAATGTAGATCTTTAAAGTATATAACTACCATTATGGTATGACAAAATAGTTTAACATGCCCTTAAAATCCAAAAGCGAGTATCAAAAAGTTGATAGCTAGTTTTATAATAATGATTTAAAAACTTGAGGTATGACACATTCAAGGGCTCATAGTTTGGGATGACAGCTAGATAATCTAGGGCTCGATGGCACTTTGGCTCTTTCTTGATCTGCATTTTGACTGATTAAAACTATAGTTGTACGCTCATGAGACCATCTAATTTAAAAAAAAAAAAAATGTAGGTCTAAGATAACTGAAATATTATGTGTATACTATCGATGTAATGTTATCTAAAAGTCTCGAAAAAACTGCATTAATAGTTATCATCATCATAAGTTTTTTAAAATATACTCATAACTAAGAGAAATTGCTTTCTGTATTCAATATGAGTTGCGACTTCTAGCACCGAAGAGTCCATACAAATGTTAATGAAGTAGGTAAAGTTGAAACTAAAACCTTAACCATTTCACGTGACCAAATTAAATGTGCAAAAATTAAGTGCGATTTTATCATGTAGAAAATCATAACGTGGCAATAACTGGAACTAAAACCTTAGCCACGGGGCCCACCTTTAATAAAATGAGGTATAGGATAGGTGTGTTTCTAGTGTTTAAAGTGATTTTTGGGACGAAAACTTTTTGTCCAATTATTTTCACGAATATATTTTTTCTGCTTTCATACGGAATTTCATTGAGTTGGTTATTTTAAACCTTGCGCTATTATGTAAACCATCTGATGTACTCAAATTTCTTATTAACATAACTGCTGCTCTAATTTTTCAATCAAGTTCATGAGGTGGTAGACCTTTATCAATATTATTTAGTATTTCCATTGAACAATTGATGTCAATATTGTGACATCCCATGTCTTACACCTAATATTTATTACTTTGAAATACAGAGTTTCGTTTTAAAGTTATTAAAACCAAACGCTCAGTGATCTTTAAACATCAAGCTGTACACCTGCTTCCGTAATCGCGTGACATACAACTTCTTTTTTTTAAGACAAGCTACCGTTGCAAAACTTGAACAACGCATAGAACCTCTAAACAATCTTAGAAAGCACTTATCCTACAACATTAATTTGAACGAGAACATCTAAGAATGTAAATAATCAACAATTTCAGCACTCTTTACTGCGTATGTCCATAAGAAATGTCATACACAACTCCGACAGAAACTTGTACTTAATATGAAATCTAAGAGATCAGAAATGTTTACCATCAGTTACTGTGTTACTATTGCACCACAAGTGTGCTCGAGGCAGTCGAGAGTAATGAGGTTAACTTCCTATAGATCGTTAGGATCCCCAATCTGACATATCCTCCTTAAATTCAAGAGTATAGAAACTTTTTGTACGTACCAATATTTACCTTTTGTCTTTTATCAAGTGCTTTGAAATAACTATAAACGTTAGAAAATGACTTCTGTTGCGTCTTTTAAGTTAATATAATACTTAATTTGGTGATGAGGCTGCGTGTTAGAATCGTGCATTTCAAGGAAATGTAAGATAAACTTGGTAACAAAGCTGTGTGAGGAAAGTTCGAGCAAACCAGTCATTTATAGACTTGCCTCAAAAGTGAATCGAAGAGAAACAAGAAAGAAAAAATTGTTGACTTGGGTCTCGAGTTAAAAGCAGCAAAAAGCGACATTACCAGGAATACTCTCGTATAGTATTAGAATCATCGTAGTGGTCAACCTTTCAAAATTTTGCGACTGCATGTACTCAAGCAGTGGCTTATCAACGATCATAAAAGTAAATTAAGTTAAGAAAAACTATAAATTGTTAAAACATAGTTAATGCAAACCTGAAACCTTATAATTTATATTATTTGTAAAATCAACGACTTTTGGCTTTTTTCAATTAACTAAATCATCAGATAAGACACACCTTGGTTGTTAATTTAATTAACTTTCTTAATTCAAAAATATTCCACTTACTAAATTATTTTAAATATTCTAAAATTTAAAATTATAACTGATTGAAACATAATTTTACGTTAATAAAGAAATTTACTACCAAAAAAATTTTAAATACATAACTTATGACAAAGACTTTTACAAGGACGTAAGATAAAAAAACGAGTAACATATGTTACTACTACATTGCATAAAATACAAATTTAAGCAGTTGGTCAACGCCAGCTCGTGAACGACACATTAACACTATTGCATACATACTATCTGAGAAAATTTAAAATCGCAACGCTGAGTCAATGATTTAAATAAAAAGTATACTGTAAGTAAAGAGCAGCGAATAAAGCCTTTGGGCTAACAGCTGGTTTCTGACACACACAAATTTAATTTGTTTGTTTGTAAAACGAATCTACAAGCTCCATCCTTTACTTCTAGAAGTTAAGACATACCAATAGTATCGTTTGATTCGTCAACTTTTTTAAGTGTCACCTTATGAGTACTGTAATACCTCTTTATTTCAACTTTGATCTCATTTAAAACTTTATTATTTAAAGAATGATATAAAAAATGTTAGGCTCCCTCATTCTCATTTCACGCCTTTTAATGACTCTTCCTTACTACATCTTAATTTGTTCTTATGCCTGCTAGTCCCCCCTTATTCTCTTTTCACCCTTTTCTAGAGCCATTTAAACATTTTTTTCACAAAAATCCATTTCCTCTAAGTTGTCTGTTTTTGTTCACAATAAATATTTTCAGAAGTGGATATATTAAGATATTTGCCAAACTCCTCTTCAATTGCATGAATTTTAAACATAAGTAAAACAGCAAAATTTTTGATATCAAAAATAAATTATTTTGTAAAATGCTTGTTGCATTTATTTAAGATATTTTTACAAAAATATTTTGTGAAAGTAAAGACCTTGTGACAAATTATCTTAATGACGAAGGCAACATAAAGGTAGTGAATTCTTTAAATATATCGTCATTTTAAGTGTCGCATTCTATCAATCTCATTACTACAGGCGTATCTTTGAATGTTTTATGGCTTTATCATATGTTCTTACATCTATTAGTAATGTCACACCTTTAACTTCGTTTAATACTTATTTTTGACAGAAACATCTATTATCTTCTGGGAAAACAATACGATTTTTTAATAGAAGTGTTTAATAAAATAATTAGTATGATGTTATTTTGAAAATAAGTTAAAGTATATTGGGGAGTTGGCGTGCAGAGCGTTCAGGGGGCGAAGCCCACTTGTATATGTATATACTAGTAAGGCTTTACTCTCATGCACGCTCTATGCACTAACCTTATAGTTTTTGACTATAAGTTAAATAGGTCATTTATTCAGTTTGCCCTCTAAAGTTGAATAAATATAAAGATCGCGCATTTTTAGATATACATAAAATTTTATACTCAGACAACAAATTATGTGAAAATTTCAGTCCACCCAAACAAGCAAAATTTGATACTAAAGAAAACAGTCTCATGAAAAAACAGTTTTTTCTACTTCCATATTCATTCCAAAGTATGATAAATCGAATAAAGATCGAATCACAATTTCTAAAATTGTCCGTAATTTAAAAGATAAATTTTTTCTTAAATAACAGCCTAGGAGGCTTAGAAAGACCGTTTTTATCCATAACATTAATTAATTATTTTATTTTCAGTGAAAAAAGGATTTTATCTATAGTGTAAAATAGTAAAGCACTAACATTACTCCCAAAAAAATGACCAGTCATATAAAATTTTCTTTATCAACTGACTGAAGCCAAATATAAAGTTCTTTCTTAAAATTCAAATTTAAAAAATAAAATTAAGAAAAGAAGATTGGATCAAGGCTTTCGTGATACCAATAATAGCCTTAGAAAGAGTTCACAGAGCATAACGCTATTTAAAGTGAGACAAATATCCATTATGTTCATACGTTAACTGCTTTAAGAGAAGATTTAATACGGATTCCCCTAGTTTAAAAAAAAAGAATAATAAAAAAATAGTTAGTACAGAAAAGTATTGATTCATCATATCTTTTAACATTGTTTGGTATCCTAGAATGTTATATTGATATTTGGGTGACATCCTATGTCATATACTTAATATTTATTACTTTAAATTGAAGAGTTTCGCTTTTCAAACTATAAAGAAAAGCCAAAGCTCAGCGATCTCGAAACAATAAACAATACACCTGCTTCTGCAATTACGTGACATGTATTTTACTTCTTTTCAAGCAAGCTACTGTTGCAAAACTCGAACTATGCGTGCAATTTCAAACAATCTTACTAAACGATTATCTTACAAAATTAATTTGCACAAGTTCACCGAATAATGTGATTAATCAACAATTTCAACATTTTTTACTGCGGATAAACGAATGAGATATCATACACAATTTCGATAGCAACTTGTACTTAATGTAAAATCCAAGAGATCAGCAGTTTTAACTAACAATTACGGTGAATTTTTGCACCACGACTGTGCTCGTGTTAGTCAAGGATAATAAGGTTAAGCTCTGATAGATCGTTCAGATCCCCAACTTGACGCGTCCTCCTTGTACACAAGAGTATACAAACTCCTCGCACATAACAATATTCGCCTTTTCTCTTTTATCAAGTGCTCCAAAGTAATTATAAAGATTAAGATGTGAGTTCTGTTGCGTCTTTTCAGTAGATGTAAGACTAAGTTCGGTGATTAAGCTACGTGTTAAAAGCGTGCACTTCAAGCAAATGTAAGACTTAGTTCAGTGACTAAGCTGTGTCAGAAAAGCTTCAGCAAACCAGGCCACTGTAAACTTACCTAAAAAGCGTTTTTCACAACTATGAATAAATTTCAAGGGCACAGTTTTAATGGTATAAGATTATATTTTAGAAAATCTCTGTTTTTGCATGGTCAATTCTACGTCACGTAACTAAGATAGAAAAATTAAAATGAAACTTATATTCAAATAGAACGAAATAATAGTGTGGAAATAATAAATATTATTGGGAAAATAGTATTCGACGTTAAGTAATATGAAGAAAAAAAGAAAATTTAATATTTGTATACTGACAAACTTATAGAGTCTACGTAGTACTATAGCGTGGTTTATTTTATGTATCAATGTACACATAAAATCAACGAAACAATTATTTAAATACTATTTTACGATAATACAAGGTGAGCTTTTATGTATATGCTATATACTTATAAAAAAAAACAAAATTATACGTATACTAAATGGTTTTGTTAAATATCTTTCATTGAAAAAAATTGTCTGTTTAATAACTAATTTATTCTATTAAATTTGTAAGATTAGAACAAAACTATAATACATAAGTACATCTGTATTACAATAACACATACATCATATTATTAAATAATGTATAGTTTTTATAAGAAATAAATTCTATTTTTATGAACGTTGTGCATTATCAAGAGTAAATACCCAATTGTAAGCTTTATGAAAACATTCAACATATTTTAAAAAATAGGAAGGATAATTCTTACATTCTCGTGGTAAATAGGGCTACCAGCGAGATCCATGGTTTGAATATTCTATAAGATTATTCGTTGCTTTTTAATTAAGTATCAGAATACCATGTCATACTTTTATACATATCTAATAATGAAATTATTAAACGTCTTGAGAATTAAAGAGAAAAAAAACGAAGTGTGGGTCTTAGTAACCCAAGCAGAAGTGAAACTTTTAACTAGTGAGTTATTGAACTTGGTATTTTGGAATTTCTATAGTGTTAGGTACACTTTTTATAAATTTTATGATTTTAATAATATGTATTTAACAATAACCCTGACAAGTAGATCATTTTTGTATTCTGAATTTATTTTAAATGTATTCACGCTATCAGAATTATAGTTGTTAAGGACTGATGGTTAGAAATTTAAATTTGAAACGGAAATACGCCATGGTCTATTAATTTACTTAATCATTATGTGATTCTTACTTGCGTTTTAATGTTATAAAATAATAAAAATTTAAATTTTGTGGCTCACAAAATGACGCCAAAGTATGCGTACCATGACATCCTTTAAGTGTTAATTGCCATTACAAGAAAAAAAAAAAAAACATTTCGAATGAGTCATTATAAAACGCTTTAAGTTCCTACTAATGATAAATACATTTAACAAGCGTCTTGAATCTGTGACTATTTGTCTCAAGTATTTTGACTATTGTATAAATATTTNAATAAGCATATGATTTTATTTAATAAGTTATAAAATCTGGTAATGTGAAATAAGAACGTTTTGATTGGAGACTGAGACCCACATTTGATAGTCATGTGACTATAATTCGAACAAAATTTTTTAATAAAAATAAAATTTTTCTGAAACATACTTTCATCTTATGGCCACCGATTATTTTATGGCATAAAGAACGCACGGTACTTTTCATCATCATTATTTTTTTGAATTTTTACACCTTATTATTTAACGAAATAAACTATATGGAAGCTATTTATTATTATTTTTATTTATTTTACTTCCATTAATTACATGCAGTTTTATTCATGGTAACAAGAGCTATGCTTTTACCAGATGTTTTAGAACTCAAGTATTTTTATTTCCAAAAATTTAATTACCAAACACCTTGTTAATTCCTTTACTCTGAATACACTGCTTTCCTAATGAATTGACAAAGGATAATAAAAAAAACGTAAATATATTACTTTCTTCTCAACTATATTTTCTAACTGAATAATTAAATTCATTAATTACAAACTTTGTGTCATTTCATCACATTAATTTATGCCTCTTTGTTATCTGCAAGTAAAAAGAAATAAAATCGTACAGGAAGAATTACATTTTAATCTGAAATAGAAATTAAAACTAAGGTTTTTATATTTTAGCGCCGTGACTTTGTTTTTCAAATTTTTATTTTGCAAATATCGTGAAAACTGTTGATCCACAAATGGAAATTCTGTCACTTCCTTTTTCCTTTTTTTTTTTTTCTCTTACCACACATTTACTCTAAAGTGCATGCACATGACTCCCATTTGCCCCACTCTCCACTCTCCTCTCACCACTAAGAACCAAATGGGCACTTTTGCGTTGTATCAGCTGGTTTTACTCAGCACTAGAATTTCAATATGTGGCTATAGAAGTCTCACTTTAAAAATCCAGCGTGGTATAGCACTACCTCTAGAGTGGTGTGAAAATGTATTAATAAATTAAATGGATTCAATGATTATAGAGGAAGTAGTAGAAAATACTAGCAAAAAATATTGTAGCATTGCTCAGACTATGCTATTAATGCATATCATTCTTTACATAGGCTTTGAGATAGGAAGCAAAATGTCCTTGTCAACACCCAATATTCTATTAAAAAAAAGTCCTGTAATTAAATATAACTTCTTTATCTTGATCCTAAATTATGAGTCACGTGATTTCTTACTTTAAAAAGTAATGATAACTGTGTGTAAAATTTTTATGAAAAAAACTGAAAATTTTTAAACAGAAGTTTAATTAAAAATCTGTGTTAAAATCTTACTAATATAAAAAGCAAAGTCGCTAAAACCGTTGTAATCTCTAACCGTGACAACTACTGAACCGATTTTGCTGAATTTTTGCACACTGATTTGTGATACTTCCTAGATGGCTTTAGTATAGTTCTTATCATAAAAAATTTAATAACAATAGCAATAATTAAGCTCAAAGTTTTGCAAAAATACGCCAGCTTTTCACTTTATTTCAGTAAAATCCGCTAGGTGGCGTCGACATAAGATCGAAGCTACCTGCAACATAATTAAATAAGTGTGGTTACAATAAGCCGGAGCATCTCGATATCCATGTAGTTGTACTCTGACAGCTCAACAAACTGTACAGGGCATGCTGATGATAGTCTTGCAGCTGGGTATCCTGGTTACGGACGACACTCTTCTGTAAGGGGGACAGGACCTAGGTGTCCATTCACCCTGAATCTCAACGAGTGCAATCGAAAAAAAAAAAAAAAATTCTAACCGATGACGTCTCTGGCATAATACCAGGAGACATATCTAGCCAAAGTACGATTTGCACCAACTCAGAGTTGTGTGGCAGTCCCACCATCCCACCTGGTGCAGTTAGAGAATTTTTGACTATAAATGTAAGCCAGGGAAAACAGCTCTGAGGGGCACGGGCAGCCACAACGGCTACCTTCTTGGTCGTCGCGTCCCCAACGCACTTACCCACATATTCCCGTCCAACAATGAGCGGTTGGTTATCCGGGGAACGACCCAAAGACGAGATATTCTTTGGTCAGCGGCGTACCTTCCTCCATCACAGTCTCCGTACATTGAGACTCCCAGGGTAAGAATCAAGCAACCAGTAGCCAGCTCTTTATCATCAGGAATAATAATAAAGAATTGCCTGGAAGTTTCACCACTAGCGCTTTTGAGGGCCATTATAAGTATTTACGTTCCCTACTTAACCATCAATTTCATCGGTTTTTTTTTAGGATCCACCTTAGTGTAAACTACCTTGCCAACAAATACATTTTAACTACCATTTCCGGAAGCGATTCGTCGACTAAAAGACTATCTTAACTTAAGACGGGCACTATTAAACCAAGTCAGCCATTCACTAGCAGACGCACAACGTCACCTGCGGAGTTGTTCTTCGCAAGGCTGGAAAACCCGGTGACCGACGACCCTATACTACCCTCTCAACTCTAAGCATTTAACCAGGAATCACTGATCTCCTCCAAGATCTGCGTTGGGAAAACCTATAACAGCTATCAAGGAAAAAAAACTTGAGCCAACGGGACAGCCTCCACTGGACGAGTATCACTAACCGATCTCCCCGTCTAAGATCACCAAAACAACTGAATCTGCAAATAAAAAAGGTGCTTAAGACACCAACATCTTTGACGTTATACCGGGAGACGTTGGAAAAGAGCACTACAACTAGCCCCAAAGCTTCGGACTTTGTAATTTTTCTCCCGATCAGTCTGGGTCTTCAACAGCAAGTCAGAGAAGATCACCCTGAGGTATCCAGGCAGTCACAATTGCTGTTAACTGTAGTCCAGAAAGAGTTAACTTAAGAAGCTCACCAGTCTTTTGTAGGGCCATTGGACATCGAACTACCTTGCCAACAAATATATTAGAACTTAACAAAGTTGACAGAAAACAGCCTTTAGAGGTCACACAAATTTTAAGCATGCCAAAAGTTGCAAGAGGGTGAATTGGAAAAAAAACTTCAAGTGTATCAATCAAATACAATTTTACTTAGGCATCAAGAAACTGACGCAGAAAATTTATTGAGATTGAAACAACAGCGTCAAAATCGACAACTAAAGAGTCCATTACGTGAGAGATGAGCTTTTCATTGTACCCTCACAGCAATCTCTGAAATCTTTAAAGATCCTACTTTAGATTTTTTAATTAGTAGAAAACGTATTTGTGTTTTTGTGGCAACAAAAATGTAGGGTTTCAGTTCCAGGACTTTGTTGCTCTGGTAATAAAGTTGTGAGATATGAGAAAAAAATTTTTTTTTAATACAAATTTTTTGGGGGTTTAAAATTCTAACAGCTTCAAAAAAAAGCCGTTTTCATGAATTACAAGAGAGAAACTGTAAATCAACGGCTTTTTATGGCCACTGATTATTTTATGGCATAAAAAACGCACGGTATTTTTTAGCATAATTATTTNTTATGGCCACCGATTATTTTATGGCATAAAGAACGCACGGTACTTTTCATCATCATTATTTTTTTGAATTTTTACACCTTATTATTTAACGAAATAAACTATATGGATTCCGAAAAAATATTTTTTAAATGAGAAGATTCTTGTTCTGAGATGTATCAGGAATATATTTGTGTAAAATTTCTAACTGAAAATGTTTCACATTACATGTCAACACACTACGGTGTTTTATTTAGTAAGCCTTGGGTGAAGCCAAGATGGGGGGCTGCTAGTTTGTAATATTTTTGTAACAATCTGAATCTAAAAATTATGATTTTACTAAAGGTATTGGAAATAGTTAAGGTAATTTATATCTTACGCTTTTGCTCTAAAATAATGATAGTGAAAACTATGACTTACAACTAATAGTGGGATCGACTTGAGTTTTCGGCAATGGAAATTCAGACAAACTCGAATAAAACATGTTGTAGAGAATTAAACAATTCCAATCAGTTATAATGAAATCAAACAATAAATGTTTTCCGCTACATTTTACAAAAAATGGCAAAAATGGTAAAACACGATTTTTAGAGTTGGAAATAAATAATAAGCCCTAAAATAAAGAATAAAAATATAGAAGTTTGCGTGGCAGAAAGACTAACAAAATGATCTTCAGTCGATTACAATTGGTCCAGTAGTTTCCACACAAAATGCAAAAAACCTATTTTTTTAAGCCAATATTAAAAAATTAATAACTTTCGTACAAACATTAAGAGCTAAAATTTAGCAGTTTAATTAAGAGCTAAAGTTTAAGCTTTATCAGTGTTCAACAACCACACCAAATTTCAGCTGAATCAGACCAATAACAGCTAATTGCAAAAAAAAATACTTTTGCAAAAGGGCTTGAAAAATTTTGTTTACAACGTTAGATGCAATTTGTTTGCCGGATCATATTCTTGAATACTTACTTCACAATCTACAAAAGTATAAAACTTTTTTCAATGTGGAAGTTGCTTCAAAAAAAAAAACCTAATGGATATTCTGTGCACACGGTGGTACGACGCGTGAGGGGCAATGAGCTGGCGTAGTCACCGATGCATGAACCACGTCCACTTTCTTAAGCTTGACTCCGGTGTTATCGACCGAATCCGGTTAAACTGCAAGTGCTGTTAAAAATAACGATATCTCAGGAACCATATAACCAGCTTACACACTGTAAAAAAATTTAACACTTTGGCAAATTGTAGATTAAGTATTAAACAACACAATCTTGCTAGAAAATTGCATCTAACGTTGAAAACAACTTTTTTTAGACCTCTTTGCCAAAGTACCTTTTCTTGCATTCAGCTGCGGTTTGCAAAAACTATCGATCTGATATTGCTGAGACTTGGTGCGGTTGTTGAAGACTACTAAAGCTAAAACTCAACTAAATTTCAGTTCTTAATATTCATGCGAAAGAGAGTTATTAATTTTTTAATATTGGCTCAAAAACAAGGTTTTTTGCGTTTTGCGGGGGAGCAATTGGGATCGACCAGAGCTTATTTTGCTCGTCTTTTTACCACGCATACTCCTATGTTTTTTATTTTATTTTAAGGCTGATGGTTCATTTCCAACACTAAAAACCGTGTTTTACCATTTTTTCCTTTTGTTTTGAAGCCTTAGTGAAAATTATTTTTTGCACAATTTTGTTACAATCGATTGGCAATTTTTAATTTTCCGTAACATATTTTTTTCAAGCTAGTCTTAATTTCATTTAATTTATCGACATCTTAGCTAGTCCGATCCCCCTAATCATAATAATGTCATCATTAAAGGAGATAAAAGGAATTATGAACAAAAATTATTGTTATTTTAAAAAACGACAACGTGAACATGACAATTTTAAGCAAAAACTAAAGAATTTGTCGTATTACAAATTATGAAATAAATTTCAAAAATAACGTTTTTGAAAAAAAGTGAGTCAACGAATAAAACAGATACAAGTCAAAACGTTATACACAAAAAAAATTATAAAAACAAGCTATAATGGTAAATGTTTTTCTACAGAAGTAAGGTTACCATACACATAAAATTTACTTCAAAAAGGATTATCAAAATTTTGTTACCGTAACTTACTTCTATGTTCCTTGGTCAGCTGCTACTTCTGCGCACGCCGTTGCAACATATTATAAGGTTGATCGCAACGATGGTTCTAATCTGACTCCCGAACACTCGTAGCGATGATGATAGTAAGGCTGCTGCTTTAAGTGTCAGAACTTAAACTGATGGTTTGTTTTCTTGGTACACTTTATTTCACTTTTTAGGTGAGTGCAGCTTAAAAAACGCAATCGGACTCACTCTTTCACCTTAGTGGTAACTTTAGAGCCTTTGATAAAACATAAAAAGAGAATACTGGTATGGGCAAGGAGGTTTTATACTCTTGCATTTAAGGAGGACACATCAGATTAGGGATTCGAATGACCAATCAAAGCTACACCTAATTATTCTTGATTGACACAAACATTATTGTGGTGCAATAATTACACAGCGATTGAAAGTTGAATTTAATAATCGCTTTATCCTTCTCAGCTGATTGTCACCTTTAGCAATAGTAAGAGCAAGAACCGTTGAGCTTGTACTTTGTACTAAAAAAAGGTTTTGGAATAGTAACAATAATAAAATAAATCGATTTTGGAAATAGTGCGAGAAAACAAAGAAGCGCAGTAGCGCCATGAAGACGAGTATGAAAAATTTTCTACAGGGCAGCGTTCACATTTACTAATTCCTTTTATATTTTTCTCCTGAGTTCTTAATAAGTTAAAATTAACGTTGGTTATAATTGTGTTTAAGATTTTCTAATGTATTATTAAATTATTTTTATCACTGTATCATTTTCAGCCAGAAAACTAACAAGAAAATACTTAAAAAATGACAAATAAGTGTTCAGTTACGCAAATGTATTTAAATGGCCTTTTTTGCAATTTCTTTCAGGCTGCCGGAGTAGACTGTAAACATAGGCATGAACACTTTATAAGCAATACTATAAGCAAGAGAAAAAGAGAGACCCTACGCAAAAATTTGCACTTTACACATTGAAGATCCATGCTATGATATTGTACTGTATATTGAGGATTAATTCCCTACCTTGCGAGACTAAACTTTTAATACAGCCGCTAATAAATTATTAAGACTGATTGAAAATCTGTCGATCTGTTCAGCGTGAATGTTTGTATTTAAAAAGTTATTTTAGATATTGTATGTAGTCACTTTTTTAGATGACGTAAAAAATAGTAAGACACGTAAATTCTTTGTCAAACTGCAAAAAATAGCGTTTGAAAATTCATTTCCCGAAAATCTTAAGAAAGCTAGTAAACAGAGTGGAAATAAAAATTCGAGCGTGTAGAGATGGAAATTCTCAATCAATTTGGGACTGTACTTGTAGTTATTCATGCTTGTAATTTCAAGATAAAAATTTAAGAAACAACTTTTGGAGCTATACCGAAAAAATGAGTGGAGCAGAGAGATCTCAGCAAGCAGCAGTAGTGTGGTACGTATATCAGCGAATGTATGCATTTCTTATATCTATTTACATACATATGAATACGTTTCAAGTATTTGAGGGTCTTATTACAGAAATCTGGTGTTATAAAATAATATTTGAAAATTAAAAATTGATGTATAAAAAACATTGATAATGTTAAACGTTACAGTTTATGTAAGTATGCCAGCATGCATTTAGTACATAACTACAAGAAAAGTAATTCCAATGGAGCATTTAATTTATGGCTGTTCAAGAAGGATGAGCGCTTTTTTCCTTTTATCGTGACAACTTTTTCTTGTAAATCTATGGAAAATGTATTTTCTTATCAACAACAATTTTATCAGGTAGAATATTAAATTTTGTTTTCTGTAATAACGGCTTATATTTTGATACTACTATGCGTAATTTATGGTTTTAGCCTACCCTCCTGAATAAAAAGTAAATAAGCATATGATTTTATTTAATAAGTTATAAAATCTGGTAATGTGAAATAAGAACGTTTTGATTGGAGACTGAGACCCACATTTGATAGTCATGTGACTATAATTCGAACAAAATTTTTTAATAAAAATAAAATTTTTCTGAAACATACTTTCAACTTTTATTTGAGACTTTTGTAAGGTTAAGGTAGTAGGATAACCACGAAAGATAATTTTTTTTTCTACTAAAGAAGAAGGAAATTAAATAAGAAATATAATTCACAGTAACTATGCAAATACTTAGGTTACGTTTGTTGCATGTTTTAGCCGAAAATATAATTGACTTGCAATAGTTTTGAATTGGAATAAACGTTGTTAACGTGCCATAGACCAGTAAATTCAATAATAAAGAAGTGGCGAAGAAGATGTCTCATTTAAATTTCCTGGCATCAACCATCATAATAACTTTACATTTTTTAATATTTTTTATAAGCAAAAAGATGCAAAATTAGCTAAAACCGAAATAATACACCTCTCAAAAAACAGCATTACTTCTGTACTATTTGTAGTTCAAGGTATTTTTTGAGCGATCATTTGCTCTAGTTAAAAAGTTCTTGCTCTAACAATTTTTGTTATAGTACAAGAATTTTTAAAGTGGTTGCTCACGTAAAAATCATAGTATATTATGCACCAAGGGAAGAAACAATGTTACTCACTGCGCCCTGGAACCAACTACACGTGGGAAGAAAGTGACATGATTAACTCTCGTTGAACAAATACGACTTTATATTTCCACGCACTCGTTTCATACTTTAGAATTTAACTTAATAACAAAGTCAGCTACACAACCAACGATCGTTTCTTTAAGAAAAGCTGTTAAATACTGTTAAAGCTAATAAAACGTACAAATACAGGTGAGATAATAATAAATTGTATAAGTAGATGCATGCGAAACTTGATCCGTATACAATATATTTCACAAACGTCCTGTCAGTACCTTAATCTAACTTATACGTGCACTCACACTCGTTAATTTATTCGAGTATTTTAAGAAACGAGTACTATTATAAAAATCTTACACCAAAAATAAATACTCTCCTTATAAAAAGTGCTTTTTCTGATGGTAATACACCTTCTCCATTAATTCATAGATAAAACTCAAATGTTAAAAAATAAAGTATCAAAGTGATAATCACTGCTCTGACCGAAAGTACGTTTTTTGTGAGAATTATCTTGGATATCTTGTTTTAGCTTTTATGTAAATATATCTTATAAGTATATCCATACAAAAACGCACGCCTTGTAGTGTCCCTATGTACGGTTACTATTTATAATGCGTTATTTACTTACATTTTTATCGATCACATTTAGAGTAACTGACACAAATTTGTGCTATCCTGTAAGCTTACAAAATCATCTCCGATAGTACATTAGCATAATCAACTTTAATCAATGCTATCTCACCTGACATCAAAGGTAAAGAGCACGTTGTCAGCTTTACTAATGGATCCAGGTATGTTCTTGAAATATAACATACTTTTCTTCCATAAGCTTAGCAATCAGTCACGCTATAATAACCTAAATACCTGCGTGAATGGAAATGCATACGCAAATATCTGAGAGAACGTAAAAGATATAAAAGTTGCACGTAACGATACCAAATGCATACCCAGAAGAAAATGCCATACTTTCTTTCTCTGGGGCATAATATACTATTTCATGACAATAAACGATATTGTTATCAAGGGTATTTATTCCGTTGTCAGATAAAAAAATTAATAATTACGGACAGAGGCTGATAGCGTGAAATTTGACTTGGAAATCTATTTTTTCATCTTCTGAAGACCATGATATATTCATAAGAACTTTTGGAAACAAAAAAAAATAACTGAAGTAGTATAAAATTCTTATGAGAACCAGGGGTCCTTTCAATGCATTTCGTATGTGTATAAAACTAAATTGAAAATACATCGTACAATTGCGTAGGCATATATTATATTACATCAAAAAAATTTCATGATGCATCGATGCGTATAATCTATTTAATTATAAAATATCAGTTTTTTATAATACTTTTAGTTTCCTGTGTTCATAGCTTTGAAGTTTTGTATTATTTTTATGATGGTTTAGATGAAGTAATAATGAGTTATATAAACTTACTTTATACATGGCTACATAAAGTTGATCAACGTTAAATACGTCTTTTCTACAGAAATCAATGCCTATTTTGTCAAATGTCTATCCCGAAGATTTATTAATAGTCATTGCAAAAGTTAAACTTATGAGAAACTATGTTTTTATTAATATTCATTGATCTTTATCTTTACAGTGAAGAGTAATACATTTTAAAAAACAATATTGTTACGCTCGTCGCCGATAAGAATTTGACAGTTGACCAACTGATCCAAATAGTCAATTATTAGAAGCCTTATTTCATCATACAAGCCGTTATTAGTACTGATATTTTTTATAAGCATATATAGATAGTTTGTTCTCAAGTGCAATTCATATGGAAGTGAACTGGGTGGATCTAAATAATTCTAGTGCTCTAGTAAACGTGAGCTTGAATCACTAAGCTTACTATTATCTCAAAGTTCTATACTGTTAATTCCAGTGTAGCTCTATTAATAATTATTTTCTACTAAATCAGTAACCAGGTCCTTTATGTGGTCAAAATCAATATTTTTAGTGATAATGTACGCATTTACTCATTTCGTTAATTTTTTTTACATTTTATCACCGAAAACATAATAAAAAATACATTACTTTCTAGGAATTTGTCTTTTTCTGTTAACTATACATTGTTGTACTTATCACTGAAAGTTTGATTAGCCTCATCTAATAAAAATCTTGCGAATCCAACTTTTTCTGGTAAGACTCTCAAAGTAACAGTTAATTTGAATAAAGACAATGTTCTCCAAAAAAGGCTGTACCTTATATCATAATTTTACCACCAGAAGGCCATGTTTAATTTGGAATAAGTTTTATGCATCTATCAACTATCTGTAAGGGGGTGAAGCTATAAGAGCTTTATCCTGAATTGTTGCCTTCATTTGTATCAATAACTAACCTTATTTTCATTGCACCTCATTACTGAATTTATTGTACTTTATGATTGGATAGTAAAAATAAAATTTTTAATTTTTAATTTTCAATAAAGATAAATCAATATGATAAATAGATGTAAGAATAAAAGTTATACTAGATTCTCCTTATCCTCCCATGTAAAAACAAGTTAAGGCATTATAATTTACTTCTCTTGCGCCAGTAATGATTTTGTCTACAATATCTTTTCGTTCTGAGCTGAGTTGATTATATTGACATTCACCAATCTGAGAGACTTCTGCAGTTAAAAAAGTATGCTTATAATCAACTTAATAAAGTACGGATGGTTTCATTGTAGGAAAATCAGATAAACTCTTATTTTCATTTTATAATGTATCATATACCTGGCAACATGCCAATTGATAATTGGTTATGTCATTAACTGTATGCGAAGAATTCTCAGGTATTGCATCCCTAAATTTCTTTTACAATTGTTTTGGGCAACCTTATTATTAATGTTATATAAAGTAAACAAATATAAGACGAATTCTTTGAGGCATTATCTGAGCTGTAGCCGTAGCAATTGCCTTAATCCATTTTTTATCATCCTCTATAAGTCCTAATACTAAGCATGCTTTTACATAGTAGGACTATAGAACATCATTTACTGTTATTATATCATTGTCACTTTGTGCACCTTTCATATGAAGTAATACTCATCTCAAACAGTACAACTCTGTTTTTGCTGGGCTCACTGAATACACACGACAACTTCAGTGATAATGTCTTTTTCTAGGATTCTACAAAGATACTCTTGCATATTTATTTACTTTTTCTTTTGAATTGTAAAATAGATTGGAATTTTACCATGAAAGTATTTCCTTGCTGCCTCGTAATATGAATTTGATGAAAAATACTCAAGTAACAAACAACTTTAATCATGCAAACTATTCTCTAACTGTTAGAGACTAAAATTAAAATACATTATTTACTTAATAAGTAAATAGCCAGTTTTGTAATAAAGTGATTTATATAATGTAATGGTTCATTTGATTAACGATAGTAAACTTCTACAGGAGCAATGTATCGCGTTTCTGTAAGATTTCAAACCTTATCATGATCAATCGTATTACTCTAATGTGATTTTCTTATTGTTACTGTAACATCACAATGCCCTTTATAGAGGCATTCGTACAAATATTTAAAAGCGAAAAAACTTGAAACTGCTTGTACTTACGCTAGACGGGTGAATGTTTTTATTGGTGAAGGAGAATATGGTGCAAACATTATATTATCAACATTTTAAGGATTAGGTCACTCATTTGTCTTATCAGTATTTTGTCTTTAATAGTTTGGATAACAAAGGTTATTCATAGTTAATATTTTATTACATTGTTAAGACAAATTTTATGAACATTAAACTTTCAATACACATTTTAACCAATACATGGGCCAAAGATAATATATTTTATTACAATTTTATGTAAGCTACTATTTTAAGTTTTATCCGAAATTTAACCAGATATGTATATTGATTAACGGTATGGGGTGTGGTTAACTTATAATAACGTTGTAGTGTTAGTAATAAAATTATACTATGTAACCCTCTGTTTTAAAATTTGATGACGAATGTGTGAGCTGCTATTTTCCAAATATTTTTTTTTTAGAGCATTGAAATCAGGAGTATCTGACACTTATTGTCTATATAAGGCATAAGTTTTCGTAAATCTCAAGGTAGTTTGGGTTGTACGTCATCGTAAGAAATATATCTGGTGTTACGTTCTTATCAATGATTGCCATGGCATCTTAATAATATTGTTCTATATAGTAAGGAGATCCAATAAATGTTAGAGAAAAACTTACAGTTTCGCTAACGGGACGTTGAACATAATAATGAGCAGAATTTTACAAATAATCGTGTGAATCTTAATACATATCAGCTTCCTTATGTTGTTAATGGTTCTAATAGTGTTATTTTATATCTTTCTTTATATTTACATAATTATTTACCACCCATTGTTAATATAAGCTACAACTCATAATAAAAGGTCTTAATTCATCAAGTATGATGGTCCCTTTAAATTTAACATATGCCATTCATTTTACCCATCCAAGTGAATTATTTATTAGTATGGGTCAACTTACAATGTCATCCTTGTGTACCGTAGGGGCTAAGCAGTAGATAAATTTATACTTCAGTATTATAACTCGTTCTTTTAAATAATAATTTGTTCTTTTGTATATAATNCTTATGTTAGAATAAAGCTAATATAATTTTGGTATAAAGCCTACCTTGTGATTTTTAAAGTAACAGCAAGACACTAAAGGATATCAGAAACATTAATAAAGATCTATACACTTTTACGCAATTAAACCCGAAGTAAAGTTAAACTTAACTTTTTCATAAGATACTTAAGATTTTGGTTTTAGCTAAAATTAACTTAACAGCAAAGTAACATGACGTTTTAGCCTTCAGGATTTGCAACGTCGTCGAATATGGTCTGCAAAATGTAGACGACCTACTGTTGGGATCTGCAATGAAGCAGAATGGGTTAAACAGGCAGCTGTAAACACGTGCAGGAGTATCAATGCCGTTGTTTAAGGATGAGGTTAGTTAGCCACTGGTGCAAAGAGCAGATGTCTTTGTGAAAGCGTGTGGCGAGCTTTCGTTTTTTCGACACTGTTTACAAAAAAAGTTCAATAATAAATTGTTCTTTTGTATATAATTTATTTGGGTCACTTTAACAAGGTTTGGCGTTAATTTTATTACTGATAAATAACTTACATCTATCACTGATTGTTGTCATTGCTGCTTTGGAGTTTCCTAATGCTTTGTGCGGTTACCTTCAGTGTCTCCTTAAACTATACGAATAAGTTCGTGGCCAGTAAGGTGTTGCGATTTCTGCTTTCTCTACTATCACCGGAACCACTTTCGGCGGGCCTCCTATGCTGTACCCCGCTCCTTAGCGTAGTCCGATACTATTTATATTCTCAATACGCACTCAAGTTGCCTCAGCTAACACGTTATGCCTTACGTGTATAATGTACTCACGAGTCGCGAGAGTCAAGAGTTGACTAGAACTTTAGAGGACAGGTGACAGACGTAAGAAGAGCAATTTTTTTTCTTGATAATAAGTTTTTATAGGGTCAGAGCGAGTAAAAGAGGCCTTTGGTTGAATTAGGTCAACTAATGAGAGATGTTCTTGCAGACTGCATTGACAGCAAAACAGTAGGCTTGCACGATGATGTTACATGTTATGATTTTATTTATGAGGAACTAACAGTATGACAGTACCAATGGCATTTTTCTGACAAGGGCAATTAAGTTTTTGGATCAGTGATGATGAAAGCTTGTATCAGCAATATAAGAATGCCAGATACAAGTTCGATTGTGATAGCAATTTTTTAAATTTCGAAATTAATCCTTCTGGGGATTTTACAATCGATTTTGAATATAATGAAAAATGGTGTTAATACAAAGTTTATCGGTATTATAAGAAGTGGACAATTAATGTGCAAGTAATTTATTTATTTATAGATACAGTACGATTTCAATACATACGTGCATTCTTACAAAGAGGCTGGCTGTACCATATGTCAGCATATTATTGAACATTTATCTTAAAGCTGTGACACATATGCATATAAATGACGTTTTAGCTCCTTTTGTCATATGAGCTTGCTTCATATTCACAATACGTTTTATCAGAATTTAATGGACGCATATTTTTTAGTTGTAATATAATTCGTATCAACTTGGGATGTAACAGTATAAGAAAGATGCAAATTTCTCTTGAGAATGATTAAACTGCGCATATGCCAAAACTTTTTTTAAGGTCATTTTCGAGAAAAGTTTTTGAATTGGCGATGTGTCATTTATCTCGACAGAGCACATTTAACGAAAAAAGTGAGTATACTTCTAGTTCTGATTAATTTTTATTTCTGTAGTTTTGTGCATTTCTCGTTCCATCGTTTTCTATAATCCAGCAAAGATATTAATAATACGCATGATGTTATAAGCTCATATTTTCTAGTAGGGTTTAAAGCCATTTAACAGCTTAGAACTTTCTATTTGTTACTTATGAAAATACTGATTTTCACAGTTTAAAGAATGTAGAGATGTACTGATTTGATGATATTTTTGTGCGTAAATTTTGAAACACAATGGTCTTGATTGGTTTCCAAAATTAACCAAGTTGACATTGAAGGAAGCAAAATACACAAGATTAGTATAAGTTCCTGTATTTTTAAAATAATTAGTTCTTTCTGTGGTGTCTACCTTCAAATAATCATAAAAGGTCAACACATCTACGACCACAACAGTCATTGAAAGATAATCGTTTTTGAGAGACTTTTATTCAAAATTTTTTTGCATTACATTGTACACAGAGAATATTTTTTTGTTCTTAATAACTTTATTGTGTTTCATCTAATTGTAGATTACAAATATTGTTAACTTCGAATTGACAATTAGCTTGTCATCCTCGACTTTGATTTTCTGTTCACTGCGAAAATTTATGTGCAATACTGATTATAGCTGTACAACCCATTTTTTTTGAACATAATAATAAACTGACACTAATAGTTAAATCCTAATATTTATGTAAAGGATTAGTGGGCTTATATCAAAATACTGAAAAAAAATCTCACACAGAATATATCTATATCACACTGGATGAAGTTTTACTAAAGGCAAAAGTTGAACTCGAGGTTAAATGTGAGAATAGTTATGATTTCGGTATTACTAAAGGTTTTAGTAATGGCTGATATTGTTTTGGTTTCAATCAGGTATTTATTGTGGTATTCGGTTTATATTAGTAAAACGATATCAGTGATAAAAGCTTTAAAACTGTAACTGTACAATATATTTATTTTGAAAGTACTCTCTGTATTTCACATGGTTAAATGAACTGGTGCTTGTAATTTTGATAAACTGCTAAAGCATTTGTAGGTTAAATGTTACTAGAATACCTGAAAAAAAAAATTTATTACTTTTATTTATATAGTAACTGCACATAAAAATGAAATATAATCTTCAAAGATATCTTAGAACCATCTTAAATACTAGAGTTAAATCTGTGGCAAAATATGTAAATAATAATTATCATAAGAATAATCTCAACAGAAACAGTCTTAAAAAAAAAAGAGAGAGTAGAAAATGTGGTTCCAAGTTCTCTATAGCGAGCCTTATGGATGTGTAAACCACTATAAAAAAAAAACTATTGGTCCTGAACGCAATCACGTGTATATACGTTAATTAATAAAGAGATGAAGTATGCGTTTAGTTCCCACTCACGTTGTAGAAATGGTAGAACAGCAGTTTTTTGACCCTCAAAACAAACAGCAAAAACAGATGGCAGAACTTCAGATGATTTATTCATAAAATTATTATGAATATAACGAGACCACTCTGAGAGTAATTTTTTAGTTAGCAAAAATTCACTATTGTTTAATTCAAGAGTATGATGACGAATATAGATTCAATAAAATTATAAACGAAATATAAACTATGAACATGTTCTCTCATGACAAATGATCATTTTACTACTGGAATTTGTGGTTTTATTACTCGTTTAGTGAGTAAAATTAATTAAAAAACTAATTTAGGGAAGCTTTTGCTATTTTTAATAGACTGACACCTTAAAATATACTAATTCGTTGGTAGACTGCAAAGATGTTGGTATAAACGTCGTCATACACTATTATCACGTATGTCAGAGGCAAAAGTAACGTGTACTACTATTATTTTAAGCTTAAACGTTATTTTACAAAAGCATGATTGCTAGAGGCTTTCTTGTTAGATGTTGTGATCCGAAACTTCAAGTTAGCGCTTTATTTTATTTAATAAGCACTTTTCATTAACAAGTTTGAAAGAGTTGTTTTTGAAAATATCCAACGAAAGTTGTACTTTATACTTAGGAGACATAAAGTAATCCACCTGTAATAGTCACTTATCTAACTGCTAACTGCCGTGAATGCTGTTGAGCTTTTGTAATAAATGGTACTGGAACTTTGCTACTAATCTACTGCATCAATTGATGGCGATATTTACTATATAGGTGCCATGATATGGAAGGCTCTCGCTGCTTGTTATTTTAACTTGCACTCTTGTTCAAAAAATACCTCTCAAAATGCCAACGGTGGCCATTGTAATTACTTTTCTTTAAAAGATTAAACATAGAAACTACTCCCGAAATGAGGACAGTGCCATCTATAACGAGCATTAAACAGCTAGGTAAGAAAAGTAAAGGATATCACAGATTAGATTTCCCTGTACCACAGGCTCGCGAATTTGTAACTTGAATGTTCTATAAATAAAAACTAAGAGCTCATAACACTACAGAATGTCCTGTTTTTTAACGTTCATAATCTGGACTATTCAAGGATCTTATGATAACCTACAACGTTTTTTTTGCTAAGAGCCCATAGCGCTATCCTGTAAGCCATTGGTCAGATAGAAACAGGTTTTTTATTGAAAAAATTGCTTCTAATGCGAAAAAAGTCTAGGTAGTAAGTAATCAATTTCAAAACAAGTCTATAAAATTTTAGACTCTTGATTATGTTAGCTAACGGCCCAAAATAACAGTAACAGAGGTCAAAAATAGTTTTTTGCATCTAGAAAAAACTCGAGAGTCGGCCAAAAAAATTATACTGATGAAAAAGATGCACAATTTGAAAACAAAAAAATTATGCTCCAGTAGAATAAAATCAGTCCAGCCATTTTTCCACCACTTAAGACCGTTTTTTAAAAGATTTAGAACTCACGTTTCTTTAAATATTAAGGATTTAAAACTTAACATAAGATAGATCTTGTATTTCTCAACACTAACACCAAATTTTAAAAAGATTAACTGTAAGCTTTTGGCAAACCACTGCAAGATGCAAAAATTGGTCCCTCCACAAGAAAGTTTTTTAGCGTATAACCATTTTTTAAGCGGTATTTTACTCGTCGAAAGTTACTCTACAACATATCACAACATAATGTTGAGAGGGGGCATGGCCAACGGTGGTGGCTTGACACACCACCACATCCACAAAAAACAGCAGGCTTTTGACATCAATTTTTCGCGTATTTCCAAAATATCAAATAAATTGACGTTTTGGTGGATTGTAGAGTAACTCTCGATGAGTTCAATGCAACCATGCCTAAATCTGTAATTTGAAAACAATAATTAAATAAGAAGAAGAAAGTCGAGGAGATCCCAACCAACCTATTTTTTGTTGAAAACGATTCATTTTTTGTAAGGTAGTTGAAAAATGTAACACTTACTAAGCTTTGTTTTTATGATAATACAAAGCCCACATATCTACGTGTAATATGTAAAACAGTTTATTAAAGCTGATGTGTACCTCTGCCAACATCATTAATATATTCACAGTCATGAGACAACGTCAGAGTGCAGAAAAGACAAAGTACGATAAAAAATACAAAGAGTGTAAAAAGTTTAATGACAGGTATAAAAAGTGGACTGCGCCGAAGAATAAGAAAAAAAAAATCCGAAAAAAGAAAAAGTAACAATAAGTAGTGATCTATAAGAGAGAAAAACATCAAGTATTAAAACAGGGGGTATAAATGGGTCATGGGACCCACGGTAAAAACGAAGTTCTTTAAACATGAGATGAGTATAAAGACACACAATTTCTCAGGTAACAAGGGGGTCGCTAAACCCATAGAAAGAACGAAGCTGTATAAAAATAAGTACTGCATTCATGTAGTTCACTAAAACAAAAACTTGAAAAATGAATTAAAAAAAAGTAAGTAAATTTATTTTAGTACTCACGATAGTTGAACTTCAGGAGTAGTGTATTTATGCATGACGTACTCACGAAGTTCAACTATCGTGAGTACTGAACTGAATTTACTTACTTTTTATTTCATTCGTTTTTCAAGTTTTTGTTTTAGTGAACTACATGAATGCAGTACTTATTTTTATAGAGCTTCGTTCTTCCTATGAGTCTAGCAACCCCCTTGTTACCTGAGAAATTGGGTGTCTTTATACTCATCTCATGTTTAAAGAACATTGTTCTTACCGTGGGTCCCATGACCCATTTATACCCCCTGGTTTATTTCTTTTAATTTGTTTCTTTTTTTTTATTTNAGAGAAAATCCCATACACCCTATATACGTAAAAATTTTCACGTCATCGGTGCTCCATAAGTGAAAATTAAATTATATTTTAAAGTACATTGAGTACTAGTGAAAAAACTTTTTTTTTAATTAGTGGGGAAAGAAACAATCGTAAGCTTTCTACAAAAAAAGGTTTTACAATTAAATATTTACTTACTTAACCAATTTACACCTTGATATCACAAAAGTTATGAAAACTTTTGTTTCGTTATCATTTGATTATGTTAATAACGTCTTTCGGCAATAAATTTTTTAAATTATAGTTTGGTAAATAAACAATAGTTTACTGATATGTTACCAAATTACGTCAGTGAAAGAAGTAACGATGATAAAACTTAGAAAAATCCAAGATTGCTTCCTAAACTGAAATTAAATTAGGAACAATAATTGACTATATAGTCTTAATAGCTTGACAAGAACATGTGGTTTTGATAATAATAAAAAAATTGTATTTACGATTAATTTACTTAGTTACTATATTTATATAATTATGTGGCATTCCAATGTAATTTGTTTGTTAAATGCGAAATAAGCGTCCTTAAAAATCATTGATATATTCAGCAACTCTATTGTATATGTTTATTTTAATAATTCATTTATTTATCAAATAATTCATCCATAACAGTCATTGTTAGCATTATTTTAATGTCAGAAAACATCAAGTTCACAAAAAAATTGGTTGGTATTTTATGCATTAAATGCATAAAATCCTAATATTTAACGCGTCTATCGAGATCCACGAGCTTCAATACATGCAAAAAAAACATTTTACGTCCTTCGCTAATTTTAGTGTTAATTTTCTTATATCTTTGGCATCTTTTGTCTAATCATTGCTATCACTCTTATCACTTGAATTTTCAATAAACATAATTAGTTTTTCCCTATGTTCCACTTTTTACGTAACCATTATACATATCGTTTTACGTGCAGTATTAAAAGTATACAGATGACGAAGTAAAAATGTCAAGCGACAGATAACTTTGTATACAAAACCAGCGGATAGTCGGTGCTTAGGTACTTAAGTATAAAGTTATACTTTTATAAAATCTTATTACTTGCATAAAATGTTAATGTTCTTTTTCTTGAAAACACCTGCTAACTGGCTAAGGAATAGTATGTGGCAAAATACTGGTCACAGTATATCTAGCCCTCATGCTTGCCATTATATTATGTGTATGTACATCGTGTTTAGGTTGATGTAAAATACGAGCTCCAACAGAGAGAATGAAGAGGAAGAGAAAGGCATACAACAATACGTTATTCGCAGCCTTACTGAAATTTGTGGGTTTTAAAATATAGCAAGCATGTTGACTGCGTCTATGTGACGAAGTCAAGCAATTTTTGCATACAATTTCGCAAAGGATTGCAGCACACACAAAAAAATGTGCAATAACATCAGTTGACAGGAAACAAACAAAAAAAATATAACAAATAATATGAAGAAAAAACAATAAAAGGAGTAAAAAAGTTAGAGAGAACAAAAGTTACAGAGGGGGAGAAAATTTACCAACTTAAAGAAAGGAAAGAGAGACTAAAAGAAAGAAATTGACCAGTGCTTGCGTTCGTAAATGAATAATTGTTGTATTAAGTTTTCTATGAGCTTGGCGTGGTGCCACCTTAGGCGTGCTGCGAGGTTGATCCTCCACCGCTAATTTTATTTGCTTTCAACTAAGCAAGTCTACAACTTGTTGCTAACAGCAGGCAAAAGAATAAATTTTACTTACCTTGTTAATTAAATCTTTCAAATTATATTTATTGTATGAAAAGTTATTAAAATAAACATCATCTAAATCATCAAATTTTATGATTTTATCTTACACTAACACATGGTAAGAAAACGAAAAAACAGATTACGTTTTAATCACCTGCCACCTGGGATTAATTTTTTTTTTATTTCTTAATTATATCAATTTATAAATCTTGGTTTACTAGCTTAACTTGGTTTACTATTACTTCTGATTGTTAATAGATAATAAAACATGATTTTTTGTTATAATAAGTTCAAGCATTCTACACAGATAAATATTGCTTATCTTTCTTACTACAAAACGTGGCATTAAATAATTATTTTAAACGGTAAAATCAAGCAGACTACTGAAAATTAAGTGTAATAAACCTTATTTTTATTTAACAACTTATTATTCATAACTTAAAATTTGTATTTGTTTAAAAATAAACTGATTATTCTTAAATTTATGTATATTCTCTGTGGTTACCATAAAAATCGTGAATGTGACTTCCACTGTTAATGACAATTATTTAATAGATTGATAATAATAACTTTAATTATGGAGAACCTTAACTAATAAGCTGACCTTAAGTTTTTGTAGTAAAGACATGCAGCACAAGATTAGCAAAGTGCATTTATTATATTTGAGATTTTTGGTAATAGCGTATATGCAAGTTGGACGCCTGTCAGGGATCTATTTAAGAAACGCTGCGTGGTGTCTGCTGTAAACAGTGTAAGCTTAGAAGATATCTGTTGCTATTATCACTGTATTGGCAGCACTGCATAATCTTATAAACATGCCTATTTTAACAGTACAAAAGAAACTTAGATCGCAACTAACTTGGTCATGAGACTGTTTGGCAAATTCTGCGTCTGAAAATCTTATGTAAGGTACTTTGAGATGCATGTGTTCTATTCTTATCATCCAAACAACTTTTTGGCACATAAATTAGTAAAGCTGTAAAATAGGATGAAAGAGACTAAATCGATTTAAAATACTTAAGGAATAGTATCATAAGTATTTATTTTTTACTTTAAAATAATCAAATAAGCCAACCTAATGTTAAGTAAATAGTATTGATAATTCTGAAGCTTCTTCTTTTTTCCAAAGTAACCTCGTAGCACTATTGCGCTATCAGATAACGAAAAGCATGTGTATATATTGTTTGTTCTAAGTAGGCTGATTTATATCTCCTACGGTATTTTTTTACAATGATCGTGGAAACTTGTGCGGTATATTAGTAATACTCTTCTTAATATACCTTATCATGCTCACTAGCTGAATGTAAGGATATTACGTTAAATTGTCACTTAGAAATAAGTTATAAAAAAAGAATTATTTCTTGTCCAGTGGGACCTTTCAATTTCGTTACAATAATATAGAAGGACAAAAGTGTCGTAATACGTTGCAACTGCATGCTGCGTACTTTTTTACTGTAACTTCTTATTCAATTACTATTTTTATACTAAAAGTCGTTTTAACATATAGTGCTTAATTAAATATGTAGAATACTGTAATACCCAAGTATAAAATTGATATTAATTACCATCAACAGCAATGTTATAAATAAATAATAACTGAATAAACATTGTGGTCTCGCTAATAATCATATTTTAGATGTGCACCGAGAAAAGAGTTGATGTTAACGATTTCTTGAAAAATAATTTTTGTAAAGTTGTTGCATAGTTTCTAATACAGTCAAGATCAAACTATAACAGCTTACTAGTTCGTAGTCGTACGTAGGTTTCGTGTAGTATACAGATATGAGGTATCTTAAAATTTCTCTGTCAAAAATTTTACATCTTTGGAAGACTAATGATAAAATTCATCACTACCGCCAGAATACTGTATTGACATTTTTGAATACCCTTATTCTATAGCTTAAGCACACCAAACCTAATATTTTTGGTAAAAGATGAATTTCTTATGGATATTAAGATATGCTGTGTTAATGTATTTATAAAACATTAGTGTTTTATCATTCAGGTAATATTTTTAATAATTTCTTATTGCAACACATAACGAACGAAAATAGGAGTATTTTATGAAATGGCCTGGACAGTAAACCTAATTAATCTAACAATTAAAGATAGAAAAGTATTTTTAGTCAAATGACTCCATAGATATATTTCATTCTAGGTACAAAGAAAATCCCTTACACCCTATAAATGTAAAAATTCTTACATCACCGGTGTTTCGTAAGGAATTTTTTACTTATCCAGCACCAGGAGACGTAATATCGTATACGCACTATGTTCGGAGGTTAAGAAATGTCCTAGATCTTACATTAACCGTTTATTCATGTGAAATCTACGACATTCTTAACCTCGCTTACTAGGTGTATAAACAGTTATCAATGCTCAATTTTTTTTATAGCTTTTTAGAAATACTTTTGTATCCATTAAAATCTATTTATAGTTATAAGTTTATTCTTATACTCATATTGTTATGAATATGATTAATTATTATAACTATGATTAAAATTATAATTATGTGTCTACGATCAACTTACAAAGAACTAATCTTGTGTTTACCATGAAATTACAGGAGCCGTAGCTCATCTATGTATCTGACATACTTTATAAGGAGGATAACAAGAAAAATGTTTTTTATTAATAAATTCGGAAAAAGATTTCTGTTTTGAACTATGTAAAACAGCCCGTCCATTTTTTTGGATGTCCTGATGCACAGGTAAACGTATCTTTACTTATTTAATTCTTATTCTGTTTTATAAATAACTTTATTACTTGACATTACTTTTTTAAATAAATTTTAGAAACGACACTTTAATGTACGTTTAACGTATTTCTTACACGTCTTTAAGACCAAGTATTTTTTTAAATCTTACTACGATACCTTAGTGACATAAATTTTAGATTAATAAGAAATAATAAGATATTACAACAAAACTAAATAATTTACCGAGGTCAATAAAGTGAGTAAAATATCGGATCATCTGTATAAGTGATGGACAGATGATTTGAGGATTTTTTTACCTATTGCCACACAGTGCACTATTTTTCCATACAAAAATTTTCTTTACCCTTAACGTGTTGGCCTAGTGAGTTATGGGTGTTTAATGACAAGTGTATTTCTTATTATAAGCAATCCGTAGAAAAAAACCCATACATGGTTTTGAAAGCTTCTTAAAATATAGGCCATACCTTTAAAATAAGCAAAGTTTGTTTTTTCAATTAAAAGGGGTCAGGTTAGGAAATAAGATTCTCTAATCTTCTCTAAAGTTCTATCTTACAATACACTCATCTACAGTGTTTACACTGGAACGTACCTATTTACTCACATTTATCTACGATGTTTACCTTATTTGGCGTCAATGTTATTAAAACCACTAAGGCCTTGGGTACGCTAGGAGTCAGAAGATAAATGCTGTCCCTTATTGGTAGTAGAACAGCAAGAAATCTTTTTATTTGGAACTCAACTAGCCTGCACTGAGCCAAGAACATCAAACAGTTTATCGTTTAGCAGTATAAACAACATCTTATGATTCCAGCTGGTATAACAGTGTATCTCCAAAATCTTGATTTTGCTGTCAACAAACTATTCAAGAAGTATTTACATCGAAAAATACGTCATTTCTTAGCAAACATACTTGAAAAAAATCAATCTCATGATTTGTAAAGCATTATTTCTAACAAGTTATGAACTGGGTGGAAAATGCGTGGAACAACATAAAAAATACTACAGATCTGAATACTTTGCCAGCAGGATATTTAAATAAGAAGTGTTTATTTGATATACAAAAATTGTTAGAGATAACCAATTTTATCCAAAAATTTTAAGTACAGTAAGATCTAATTATCTTCCCATTAGAAGAGATAGTTCGAATAATAATGATGGTATACCAGAAAAATATGATATTCATGTTACATTTAAGCGCAAAAGTCTAATACCAGTTAGTCAGACACTTACTTAGTTTCATCATTCTTACATAAAAGTAAAAGTTATAATTTTTCTTCATACGAAGGTACCTAAAACACTTATTTAATATCAGTCACACCTTAAAAATGAGGCATAGTACGAATTCTGATGATAAAAATATTAGTCATTGTTACGAATGTGAAATATACAGTAACAATACTTATTTTTTAAACTCTTTTCTACCTACTTGTTTTCTGTTATATTGAGACTGTACATCGAAATTACAATTAAATGTTTTTCATGGTGTAACTGAACAGCCAACGAGAATCAGTTAAAGATATTACATTCTTCTTAGCTCAAGCATGGTCTAAATCTTTGAAACAAAATTTAAGTTCTAGTCTGAAAACTGCTGTCAGTTCATTTGAACAAAACTTCGTTATTTACTAACTGTAATTTTTTCATAGTTTTTATGAGATCTTGGTTTTTAAAGTCTTGAGATCCTTAATACAATAACCTTAAAACTAGGTTCCAAAAATTAGATGCTATTCAGGGAGCTGTAAGAAACATTCTTCTCTTGTTCTCTCCTAAAAAAACCAAGAGATGCATAATAATTTTTGATAAACTTGGATGTGCCTTGATTATTCTTACATCATATAAAAAATATCATTTTACCTTAGCTTATTACTTTCCAACAAAAATTTCAGCATATTTAAACTTTTCAAGAGATTATCATGTATTCTAATACTTTTTTAAAAGAGTTGAGTTAACTGATGATTGATAAGAAATTCAAATCTCTGAAATATGTTTTACAGTTTATAACTGATAAGGAGAATTAATTATCAACGTCTATGGTTAAAATAAAAAAATTTTATTTTTTATAGTCTTATAAAGTGTAAAAAATGAGGCTTATTTCTAGAACATCTACGTATGTATTCTGTTTATATAAAAAAATGCCTTATATCATTAATGAAAACTCAAACACATAAGAAAATCAAACAAAAATAACAGTATGGCACAAAAAAAAGCTGCATTACAATTTTATCTTGATAACTTTATTGTTAACAGAGATACAAATACTTTAAGTATTAAAAAATAGACAATGCAACTTGACATACCTATATTCAGATACTGTCCATTTTTTTGGACCTTATAATTTCCTGTATTCTTTGTAGGTATCTTAAATCTTATTATTCATGATTTTTAGAAGTAGTAAGAACATAATCTTAATACATTCCAAGTACTTACTTTTGTTTAATTTAGTATTTTATGTAGCGCGTACGATGTTGACATGTCAAAAAATAGCCTTCTACAGATTGCAACGAAAATAGAATTAATTTTTTTTCTACTATTTAGCATCGTTATAATTATTATTAGTTTACAAGTCAAGTATTACACTTTTAGTATTAGGAACTGCTACAGTAATTTTGCTTTGAATGAACGAAACGTCACAAAACGCACGTGGTTCAGTTTTTTTGAAGGCTAAGAAACTTTTTTTTTTTGCACATTTCGTCACCAATTATGTTGACTGTAAAGTTGAGCTATAAGCAATTGTAGGCTATTCAAAGATTAACGTACGATAGCACTCAATAATTAACTCAAACAAGTGTCAACGGAAGAAAAAAGTTAATAGAACTACAAAACTATTGGAATTCAGTTAAATAGTTATAACAAACCACTTCATACTAGACTAGTTTTTGATTTACGTAGGAGAAATCGAAGTTTATACAAATATTGCTGAAAGGATAACTACAGAAGTTGTGCTACAACACTAGCCTCGACTCGAATACTGCAATTGAGAAATGAACTTTACTTTCGTGGTACGTTGACTTGGAAATGCTTTTATTCTGTGGACTCCACCCCTTGTAGTATAACGTTTCGATCTACCAATGACATCATTAGATCCAGTTCTGAGGCGTGGTCACGGTACTGTGTAACAAGAATGGCTAACTATTCAAGTGAATAATAAAAGTTGTGAAATTTTATAGAATGAACAGTACTTTTTAGATAAGCACATGCAAATACATGCACTAATAAACCTTTGTCTACCTTTTCGTAAAAGTATTTTTTTTATTTTGTTACTATTGTAAGCATCCAGTTTTTATATGTACAGCATCAAAAGTGTTAATGTAATGCAAATAAGTTTTTACGTATATAGACAGTAAACCAAATTAATCCAACAATTTAAGATAGAAAAGTAGTTTTAGTCAAATGACTCCATGGATCTATTTTATTCTAGGTACAGAGAAAATCCCATACACCCTATATACGTAAAAATTTTCACGTCATCGGTGCTCCATAAGTGAAAATTAAATTATATTTTAAAGTACATTGAGTACTAGTGAAAAAACTTTTTTTTTAATTAGTGGGGAAAGAAACAATCGTAAGCTTTCTACAAAAAAAGGTTTTACAATTAAATATTTACTTACTTAACCAATTTACACCTTGATATCACAAAAGTTATGAAAACTTTTGTTTCGTTATCATTTGATTATGTTAATAACGTCTTTCGGCAATAAATTTTTTAAATTATAGTTTGGTAAATAAACAATAGTTTACTGATATGTTACCAAATTACGTCAGTGAAAGAAGTAACGATGATAAAACTTAGAAAAATCCAAGATTGCTTCCTAAACTGAAATTAAATTAGGAACAATAATTGACTATATAGTCTTAATAGCTTGACAAGAACATGTGGTTTTGATAATAATAAAAAAATTGTTCAAGAAGTTTTATTTTATACTTAAACTTCTTTTAAGATAATATCCGATTTTAATATAGTTGATGTGCTATACAAATTAACAAATAAAAAAGAAATCATCTATTTTAAACTGAAAGGAAATCTTACCTGGTGGTGATAATTAATTATAAATAAGTATGAAGTTATTTTCAGAAGTAGTAAAAAAATTCTTTAGTGATAAGTGACTTATGAAGTATAATATTCAATACAATGACATTTCTATGTTGCCTACGTAAAATATACATTTCTGGAGCATCAAATTGTATGACTAATAATTGACTGATTTTTACGACGATAGATAAGACAAAATTCTTTGACATCGGGTGTAAAACAAATGAAAATAATAGTTAAGCTTCCATGCATTTGAGGTCACTGTTAATATTTAACAGCAACACATAAATTTCCTATACCACAGGTACTGTTTAAGCACAGTCAGAATTTGTAAATCATATTCTTCTGACATAGAAACAGAGTTTTGGGCTGAAGATAGAAACATCACTTCAGTCTTTTATTTTATTTTTTTAACTTACATGAATCTGTAATTAAATTCAAAGGTTGTCATGAAGAAAAACTGTTCAGAATATCTATAACTCTCCTGTACTCTTCAAATCATCAACATAGGTCAAGCAATAAAAAAAATCTTATCATGTAGTTGTGTAATGTTTTTTACAGGTCATTGTATGTTGCCAAAAACAGTAACTAAGAGTGAACATCTTTAAAAATGGTATTTATTAAAACTCAAAAAGTTATTTATAGATCAATTAGAATCTAATGACTCGTGGTATACAAGCAAGTAAAGTGGCATGCTTGAGACACTAGTTTTTTTTTTTTAACTATCTGCATTATTTCTTATGTTTATATAACTTATTTTAAACTTATTGGCCTTGGTCCAGCAAAGAATCTCCTCTTTTGAAAATAACCTAAATCAGTAAGCTCTTGTAAGTGCAACTTTTTTAAATGTGTGACGTGTTTCAAGTTACCTTCTATTAATTTTATGAGAATCTTGAATTCCTGTGTAAAATTATTATGTTCTTGATGTAAGTTACTCTGTCTCCGATTAATTTTCGTAAGGTCTAAGACAATACCATAAATATAAGGCTTCAAATATTTAGAAAATTAAATTCTACACAGTTAAAACAACTGCAAAATACACTTATATCATGAAACGGACATTGATCATTAATGCTATTGCTGAGCTTGTAAAATACAATAAATGATGATTAGCATGTAGTTTGCTTCAAGAAAAATACAAATAATTATGCGTGTTTACATACTACAACAATTCATATATTTAAATATGTCGCAGAAAAAGTTCTCAGGATTGCTCTGATTATGTGATTAATACTCTTTACGATTAAACAATTTTTTTTAGTTATGTATATAGTACATGAGTAATACATCCATGGATAAACGAAGTTAATTTTTTTGTACTCTATCTTGCAGAATCAACTGTTAAACTAACTATTTTAAAGTTGTTTATATTAGTACAAAAGAACTACCAGTATTTTAGAGACATTTTTGTTTTTCTTTATTGACAAATTAACATTGATGTGAGCAATTGACATTGTATATTAAACATAAAGTAATTCTAAGGTCTTATTTCTCATTTTTCTAATGTATTATATAGTAGTTATAACTTATTGGTAATAGCATGTTTAAGAGATGTAAATTTATTCATTATTCAATATAGGATTATCGACACAAGATAGTATTAATATCATTGTACAAATATGACAAAGCTGAAAGGCTTCTACTTGTCAGGATTAAAATTTTTTTTAAATTTATTACAAAAGATTTTTTTTTTTTGTAGTATTGATTACTTATTATTTACCTGAAATAAGTATTTTAGCATTCTCAACTTCCTTAAAATATGGTTTTGTTAGACATTTAAATACGCTCCAACTGTCAAGACATTTTTTGTAGCAGTGTACGTAAATACACTACTATTTTAATTAGCTTTATAAAGTATAGAATTGTTAATTGTAAATAAGTTAAAATAATTAATATTGCTTATAAGGGATATCATTCATTATTTAAATAAAAAATGTTTTCTGTGCCATTTAGTGATACTGCCCTACCGCAATAGCTTACGTTTTCAAGTCTTACTTAAACCATAAGAACTAACGCCACATCCACCTGTTGAAACTGGATTAAGATATTCTGCATGCTTGTGTGATAAATATTTAAATTAATTAGGAGACGAGTATCAGAGTACCTTTAGTTGTTTGATCATGCCATGTTTCTGATTAAAATAAATTTTTTGATATATAAACGAGAACAGATTCACCAGGCTTCGTCACCTGATGATGACTTTCTGTTACTTGGATGCTTGAATTGATTTATAACAAGGCCAATAGATCACCCATAATAACTTATGTATTATCGTTTGTTATTTAAAAAAATATTCTATCAAATTAAATGACAAGAAGTTTTAAAAGCACAGTTATAAGATGTCAATATCTTTTTGATTCAGTGCACTCTGTTGATAAGTTAAAAATTGTCAATATTTTAAAATATTTTTTAGATTAGGTTATATTAGTTTAAAAATTATAAGTCTGAAAATTTATAGTCTCAAGTAAAAGAGCCAAAATGGGTTTCAAGTATAAGATCTTTGGAAGAACTTCTCACACTTTGCTGCATCAGCTGGGACTAAAGTAGGTTTAGGTGGCGATTCCTTGAATTGTCAAATTTTTTTCTATGAATCTAATTAGGTGGATTCTTTCTTGCTGACGTAAAGAGTTATTGAGCAGTTTGCGTCAGTATGAGACTGACTGCTTAAAGAGCCGGACAGAAGCTAGCTCTATGCAGATTCAGAGACCATTGGATCAGTTGAGTTGCTTTTTTTAATCGAGCCCTCGAAAATTCCGACATGGGCAGTGGTGTCGAGTAATAGTTCGATTGGATCATTATTCAGATAATTAGGATCAGCAAGCTTTAATCCCCTTGCGTGGTCAAGGTTTAAAGTCAAACATGACTAAGATGATTGGTAAGACGATACTTTATCAACTAAAAGAGCACTTACTTCATGCGTAAAATCAGAGTGAAAATGGAATTCAATTTAAAAGTCAACCTGGTACTTAACGATTGCCACTACTTGACCTCTATCACCTGACAATAAGGAATATACCTTTTGTAAACATTAATTCAATAGTAAAGCGAGTGCTTAAGAAGCTAAGGGCACTTAAAATCAAGGATTAATAAGCACTCTTACATAAATTCGTTTTCATGACGGAGAAACTATTTTCTCTCTAGCTAACGCTAAAAGTACTGATTGTGAAGGAGCCGATTGGCTTAATTACCAAAACAACTTGAGTAGGTGAGCCTTTTTTTGACATTGGGGTCACGCAAATCAGTAGTATTCTCCTTTTGCCCTTGATGCATCAATGTGTGACGCTTTTGATGGCATATATTACAAGTGATAGTATTTTTGCACGATTTGGAGGCGTAAAAGCCCAGACCATTCAGGCAGAGATAAGCTCTAAAGTAAAGACTCTTTTTGTCTATCAAAGATTTTGATCTGAATACCTTACAATTACGGATATTGTGATGCGGACAATCGCAACAAGGGCAAGGAATCAGATTTTAAGATGATTGTTCGATGAGCTATAGTTACAACAGAGAAATTATTCTTTTTACTAGGCTTAGCTGCTTGAGCCCCAGAAAAATACTTAGGTCTAGGCGTTTAAGACTCTAAAATCGTTAATTGTGCGTTTAAAAATTTCTTAAACTGTGCCAATGTAGGTGGTTCAGTGGTAGCACCTAAATCTTTTTGCCAATCCTTGGCAGTATTAAAATTTAATTTATTAAAAACTATTTCTATAAAAAACCCCTATATATAAGACTTACGTTGGTTTACTGAACTATTTTTCGTCGGATTGGCATTTAAGATCAAATTTATGAAATTTGTTACTTATTGTCATAGTATGAGCACAGGGTGTTCCAAGCCTGTTGTAAGCTTAACAGATTTACAAGTTACCTATGAACAAAGATAACCATGCTTAATATTTAATGGTATCTCAGTTTCATTATGCACCAATGCACGAAAGATATCTTTGGAATCATGCCAACCGGCTTGATTATCACTGTAGTGAGGAAGATCTATATTATGTAAGGTTGATGATGTAGAATTAATGATACCAGCTCCAGGGGAAGTGGTCTGTGGTGGGACCTCTGATAGTCTTAGTTGATTAAGATGATCAAAAAACACACCGTTATTTGAATAATAGAAATCTTTTGCTTGGCTACAGCCATCGTGGTTCAAATAAACGTGATTTAAGTCAAGTGAAGAAAGCTTATGAGTACGCAAATAAATTTGCAGAAACTGTTTAAGAGAGGCATTCAGTTATTTTTGCCTTGTGATTGCTAGGCCTTAAATGATTTTTGCTTGACCCTTTTTTTTAAATTAGAGAACGAACTATTTATTATATTGTACATGAATTAAGAAGTTTAATATTAACCTTCCATTTTTTAACAAGTATTACTTCTAATGGAGGATTAAATCAAAAGAACTTCTATTGAGAACTTAAAAAATGGGAAACAAGCTAATTAAAATCTTAACGATATTCGTAAACAGCATGTCCGAATGTTCAAGGACAATCGTCTAGTTAAAGTATTTTGGATTAAAGAATAGCAGTCTTAGCTAGTATTACAACAACTAAGTGAAAGTATATCACTAGCTATAGATGTTCTTATAAGTCCTACAATTTCTTATGTAAATGTCAAATTTTATCCAATAGATTCGGTATTTTACCACTTCAATCATTCTCTAGATTCTGAAGTGTTACTTATATTATATATTATGTTGCTATATAATGAACTAAACGCCTCACTTCACATACCATACACCAATGTAATGAATTGCCTAAGTGGGTAAGCCTGAAGTTTATTAATTCATCGAATTTTTTTCTTAAATGATTGAAGTTGATTGTCAGTTGCAATATAACGTGAGCTAAACTTAGTTTAAATTCAATTGGCCTACATCAAATCTTTCAACAAACTTTCACTTTATTGTTACGAATAAAAAAATTTAAATGATACAGGGATTAGAATTAGCTATAAAAAATAAGACAAGTAGCTTATTGTTAAATAATTTGAAAAAAAAAAAAAAAACAACAAAAGAAAAAGGCGCAATCAATACACGAGGACTTAAGTAACAATCAAATAAGGGAGTGTATTATTATTCAAATCAGCGAAGTTTGCAAAGATTGAAAGAAATAAAACACTTATCCAGGATGATAAATAGCAGCAAGGCACTGGCAACAACAACGATGCACCTAGAAGAAGACCTTTAGCGCTGGCCTTGGATATTCAGCCCTCGAAAGATGGCAACGAACAGTAGGAAAGCAGTGGCATACAGTGACAGTAGCAACAATGGTGTCATCTAGCAGCATCATCAGGAAGATTCGTATCAACTCGTAGTGGTCAAGATGGTGACAGAGGCATTAGCTATGGCATCGACTCTCAACAACAGCAGCGACGAACGAAGCACATAAGTTGATGTGCTTCAGTGTGTCTTTATATAGCTACACTGTCTTTATGCTCACTTCTTTTCACATCACGTGTTGATTATAAAGATAGTTTTCCTCGTACACACGAGAAGTGAGAGAGAATATAGAAAAGGAGCTGATTAGTTTGAATAATGTACGTTAGCGCATAATATAACAATAAACATAAATGTGCACGTATTGATAAATGTAATTTGATATGATTTTATATATTTTGATTCAAATATTCAGCAATAAGATTCAAAGTTCGCGTGAGTGTGCAAAGGCACAACAACAGCAACCACACAATGATAGGAGAAGATCACGTGGATGTGTTCAATACTTTTACAGCGTGCTCAAAAGCCAACGCAGAAAAAAAGAGTCTTACAACTTACCTCGCTGACAAAAGAGAAATTATAGATATGTAAGCAGATGCAACCAAGATGGCTACGAGTTCGTCATGTGATCAAAGGTGAGAGCCAAGATCAGGCTCGAAGGACCATATTTAGAATTATACCATTCTATGAAAACGATGAGCTCGCGAAAAAGCTTGCCAAGACCGTAAGGAGGAAGGTGAAAAGATGAAGATGCAGTCAAACACAGCATACACTTAGGAAACATTGTTTTAAGTAAAATACAAGCTCTCCTTATTATTTATGATAACTTTGGATTATTTTTAATTATGGTACACTGATGCTTCTTCATACAGATTAAACGGTAATAAGAGCAAGTAGATTCATTAGAAAAGATTACCTTTCAATTATTGACACTTATAATGGCGTTAGTGCAGAGGAGCAGCAAGAGGCGTTTCATTAGCCTGAAAGGCAGAAGCGCACTGAAAAGCGAGCTCGTGGCTACGCTCCTACTTACTACGTTTTACATATACATTTATAGTATGTGTGCAGACTTGCTACACTTTAGTTCATGGATCTCGCACAGTGTTGAAATAATCCCTATATCACATGGTGATTGACTGAAGCCTGTGTTTTCCTATAGACTTACGCCAATAGCAACGCACTTATACTTATGTGATATGATGACCCTTATCACAGCTTGTTTATGATTTTTGATCATATGCAGCAAAAAACAGTAAAACAGTATCAGCGTTCAGCGGTGAAAGTGAGAGGAAATATATTACAATGTCTTTCTATGTACACATATACACGCTGAGCTCATTTGTAAAAAAAGGAAAAGAAAGACTCGACGTTAAATAGAATTTACTCAATAAAAAGCTAAGAGCTGACTAGTCTTAATAGCTTGGTTTGTTAAATTCGTCAAAAAGTATAAGGCCTAAACACAGTAGGGGCTGTTTGCTACCTACTCACAGTTTATTAATTTAAAAGTAAAAAAAAATAAGTGAAATATAACAACAGAAAACAATTGATACATGTAAAAAGCTTACATAACATAAAATGTTAACAATTAAAGAAAACAGTAAGACTGTTAAAATAAAAATATCACGATTAGGCCACCAAGTGAGTAAATGAGTGTTTTATACTAAAAAACCTACTAGCAGACTTATTTTCCAGGCAATATTACAGTACACTTAGTATTACAGTACCATAATACAATTGCCTTACAACAATCCAATAGCAGGGCCATCAATAATTAATCAAAGAAAGTTTGCCCCGCAGGAACATGGCCCTTTTTTTTCTAAAGCATGACTCCTTCAGAAAAGTAGAAACTGCTCTATGTAGCTCATTTCACAGGAGGAGATTGGTTGAGAAGATTATTTTTGGTCTAACAGCTTCCCTAAACTAATGACAGAATCTCTCTGACAGACACTAAGCCCTCCCAGTATGAAAGGTAGAACCAAAAATATTAACACATATGTGGTCTGAGCGCATATTATAGGGTGTAAGTTCAAGTTAGCTGTAGGTTGGCGTAATGCGTTTATGCCTCTTCAGACCAGTGGAAAATATTAAAATGGCATTGAGAGAGAGGCATAGTTTTTCCTTAGGGTCCCGGGCATTAGCTGCAACCAAATAAGAGCACTGTGTAAGGTGACGCAAGAATTAAGAACTTATTACCCTTAACCAGATATCTAGCACCCAGATGCACAGATGCACACAAATGTGTTTTTTATCCTTATAATGACATGCAAGCCCAATGATAATGCTTGTGATCCGTCAGGACCAGCCTTATGGCCAAATTCCACGACTCACTGGTCAAGCGTTTCAAGATCTTTGTTTATCTCGTTAACAAGTAGAGACCAGTTACAGTAGAATCTGTTAATATAGATTGTTACGTTATTGGCATAGAGATACAACTTAAAGTGTTTTAGAATGAAAGGCGCGTCGTTGATATAGAGAGGTATATTTAGCTGGCCAAGAACGTTTTTTGTGAAACTGTTGATGAAATCATAAACAAACTATAGATTTTTCACTTCTCCAATCCAACATTAACTGTCACAGGCCAGTTAGATAAAAAGTGACCCAATTTGCTAGCCCAATTACGGTTAATGTTGACGTTATTAAAGGCCTGAGAGAACATAACAGCAAGTAGCAGAATCACATAGTAACTGTCATCGCTTTGCGTAAATCTACTATCTGGACGAGAGCATGATAGGTGCTATAGTGCTTTTTCAAGCCCTATTAGAATCTTCCCAGCAACTTAATAAGATCTACGTAATTCGTGATCTACTCCTCAGCCACTGCCTCAAAGATTTTCAAGGTAGATAAAGAAAAGCTAATAAGATCTTAGTGGTCAATCTCAGTTAAAAATTTGTGTTTTGACGTGCACAAACAAAGCCAGCTTCTAAGCCTTAAGAACCTCTAAGTTTAGTACAACGTTAAAAAAAAAAGCCAGAATCTGAAGGCTCGTTTGTAAATGAATTCAAGTTCCGTAAAGGCTTAGTGAAGTAAGACCCCACAACATGTATATACTTATCTCTTTGCAAGTTGCAGAAAAAAGAAACTTTTCATTGGTCCTCAATATCGCATGAAGTTCTCCAAGGTGCTTCAACAATTATAGAACAAAAGAGTGCATATAAGTCAAGAGTCTTCAATCCAGCCTTAAAAAACGCTGCCAAAGAAAGCTCAATACCCTGGAAAAAAGTCACTCACTTGAACACTCATCTTTTTCTGAAAGGCAATAAAAAAGCTTTAACGGAGATCCCTTAAGTCATGAGATCTGGGAACGTACTGAATCTTTACAGTAACAGGAAGCCCATGGTTAATAAACATATAATTATGTCCAGAATTATCTGTAAAACGTATCGGTATAATAAGTACCACCTCTCAGCACAAGATAAAGCAAGTACTCTTAACCGGATGATACAGGTTGTCACAGTAGAAACCATGCTTAAGAAGGTTGTCGTTAAGGTTACCTACTCCTATGAAATCAGAGAAAAAAGTACGTGATTATTAAAAGTTAAAAAAAAAGCTGTTAGTACGTATCCTTTTTGCCGATTTTTAACAGCTGCAATGAGAAGTTTTCGTGCAAGTGAAGCAGAAATCTAAATAAACATATACTCAGAATCGTAAACTTGTGAGATTTATGGGGCTTTAATTACTCAAAATTTAAAATACGCTGCAATGGGATGGGCAAGCTCTGTACCCTGTATATATTTCCTTCTGCTGGTACTAAAGAAAAAATCACGGATAATTTAATTCACATCAAATCATATCCTAAGATTTCGTAAAATAAACAGTATTTTGCTAGAATCAATGGAGTCTCGGAAATATATAAATTATTAAAAATGTAATTATCTAAAAATACCTTGATATTATTATAATGACCATATATTAGGCTTACTTTAGGGTAAGAACCCCTAATGATTGTATGGGACGGAGGTCGTTCATGGTAGTGACAGAAAATTGGCGCGTGTGTCAATTCAACTTCACCAAATTACTCCCTACGTGCTTTGCTATTCAGCAATGTCAGGACCGTTAGGATTTAAGTAAATATAGACGCAAATAAGTTATAAGAATCTGCCAATATACCTGTCACTGTTAACTTAGGTTAAGGTACAAGAGTACGCTGCTTTTTAAGCTCCCAGTTTCTTTTATAGTCCAACCGTTTTGCAAAAAGTCAATTAATGAATTACGATTGCACAATAGCCTTAGTTGCCATGTCTCTTTGTATATTATTACAGGTCTGTAGATGCAGGGAAAATAAAGCAAAATACTAACTCTAATTAAAATTGTGCTAACCTTCTGGTATGTTACAGACAGAAAAATAATGACAGGTCCCTGTCCGAGTCTGTCTACTAGTCTTCTCACAAAATCTGTAGGCAATCAGAAAATTTTCACGCCAACGTTGATTAGAATTAGAATAAATCATTAACATTCAGCTTTTTTAAATAATGGATCTTAGCTGTAGCTTTAACGAGGGTGACGTTTCATTATTTTACAGCGTAGGCTTCTAACTGTAAGGCTCAATACAAAAAAAGCCTGCAGTTTTTTTTT
>NW_019379620.1:1374021-1405881 GCF_000648655.2 Copidosoma floridanum | reverse complement strand
TCTTACACATATACATACTTAATACTACTGATGTGTGCAACCATCACACCAATTTACATTGTGACGAAGAAAAAGAAAAACTAGAAATTTAATAATTTCTGAGCATTTCTAAAAAGAAGATATAATTCTTATTCATTGAAGAATTTTTTTATTATCTTTGGATGGTAAACAGCATTAAACCGATAACGAATGGAATATCACGTGTACACCCGTGCTCTGAAATTCAAAGTGATCAGTGATCCGTTGGGGGCGAAATGTGAGAAAATAAATAAATACAAGTAAAGTGTATTTTAATTTTCTTGCGTTGATTTATTAATGCGCAACGTTTCGCTGACAATATGCGTCAGCCACATCAGGCTACAAAATCAAAATTAAAAACACACAATGAGTGATCTGGAAGGCTTAAACACAAAATACAATAAATTTTGATGAAAATTGTTACCACAGGTACGCGAGAATTTGTAAGTTTGGTTGACTTACTCGTCACCTGTCGTGCTATCGACTGACAGTAAATTACAACAAGCCAGCGCTTATATAGGCGGAGCTGCAAAGGTAGACGGTAAAGGGCTATGAACTTGATCGAGACATTTAAACTTTCGTAGTAAAGAAAGGTATGCTCTTTTAAAGGAAAGCTTATTCTCTTTTCTTTTCTTTATTATCTATATCACCATTATGATCATTTTTATCATTATTATTAATATCATCATCTTTATGATTATTGTTTTCATTAGGCTTATTATGATAATCCTTATATCCATTATCATTAGCATGAAAATCAGTTTTATTATTATCAGCATCATCATTCGTCATCAGCATTATAATTGTTATTGTTATTATCATTGTCATGATCGTTATCATAATTTTGAACATTATTATCATTATTATTATCATCATTATCATTGATATTATCGTTATTATTTTTACTATTAATATTCTTATCGTTATTTATATTATTATTATGATTATTATCATCATTATTATCATCATCAGCATTATCTTTATCGTCGTTGTCATCATCATTCTTGTCGTTATTATTATCATCATCGTCATCAAAAACATTTTTATGATCATTATTGTCATCATTATTATTTTCCATATTAGTTTTATGATCATCGTCATCATTCTTATTATGATTACTATTATCGTTATTATTAACATCATCGTTATAATTATTATCATCATTGTCATTTCAATCATCATCACAATTATCACCATCATCATAATCATCATCACCATTATTATCATTATCATCGTATATATAATCCTTAACATCATTATTTATATCATTATTGTCCTTATTATTANTTATATTTATTATAAATATCAGTATTATTGTTATTATCATCATCATCATAATCACTACCATAATCATCACTGTTATTACCATCATCTAAATTATCATTATTACTATCGTCCTTGTCATCCTCATTATCATTATCATTAACATTATTATTATCATCATTATCATCATTATCATTATTATTTATCAAAGATAAAAAAAACACATTTGAAGGACTATGCAATGGTAAAAGATTACGTATAACAAAATTATTTAAATAGAACATTGAAGCTGAAATAATCACAGGTGAAGAAGAAGGAAATACAGTCTTTGTTTTAAGAATTTCACTTCAAACAAACAAATCTTATTCGCTACCATTTCTATTGTACAGAATACAATTTTCTTTCACCTCAGCTTCTTCTATGACTATTAATTATTCTCAAGGTCAAAGTTTTGATGCCTTAGGATTATACCTTAGAAAATCATTACCTTCGTATAGGCAATAATATGTTGCATTGTCTTGATGTAGAAACTAAAATAAAATTTTTATTCAAATTAAATTAGGAAACACATTTGAATTTAAAAATATTGTTTGGAATAAAATCTTAGAGTGAAAAAAAAACTATTCCATAGTTGATAACTATTTTCATACACTCTAGCAAATTTTTTCTTTTTCCAAAAAATTCATTTTCAGTACCATCTAGTACCCAGATTCAAGAAATTATAAACAATCTGTTTTATGTAATATGTTTTCAGGTACACCATCTGGGATGCAAAATTTTATCAGTCCGACAAATGCAACTAAAAATGTTTAAGTAAAAGTGTCTATCATTGCTCGAAAAAGTTTACAAAAAAAATTGTTTGTATAAGATCTACATAGCTTTATAATATGAGGGAAGAAAAACTTTTTGCGTCACACGAAGGAATGCTAAAACATTGAAAAAAATTCCAAGTGTAAAATGTTAAATGTGGAAAATGTTTTATAAGAAGCAGTCACTTACAGAGACATTTGAAAAGTCATGGAAAATACGTTAAAATATATATTTCTTAAAACTGTGGAAAAGGTTATGTAAGAGCAGAGCACCTAAAGAGACATTTTAGAGTATATAATTAGAATAAACATCGTAAATAAGTTGATTGTAACAAAATTTTTTGTTATGGTCAAATAAAATTATATGTAAAAATCAGACCATTTGTAACAGTAAATATCTAAGGCTTTACAAATTTATTCACATTATATATAGGGAAGCTGAGGAAAAGTATGGAGGGAGTGGTAGGAGGTAGGTGGGAACAGCTGAGAGCTAGCAAAAGAGTAGGATTACTTGAAAAATGCAAGAAAATAAAAAAAAACTACCTTATTTGGGGGGTACTGGGGGGAGGTGGCGAGAGGTGAGCGGAGGAAAACGGAGGAAGCCAGACCTCACTCTTACTCTTATGACTATATAATGTAGAAAGACATGTGTGTGTGTGTGTGTGTGTGTGTGTGTGTGTGTGTGTGTGTGTGTGTGTGTGTGTGTGTGTGTGTGCAAATTGTCCTCAAGTGGTGACAATGGTGCTCCATCATACATGTTTTTTTTTTTTTAAGTAGTATTCTGCATATCTTTTGTTTTGTGTGTATCATTTTGAGCTTTTGTGGTTTCCGTTGTTTACGTGTCTTTTTTTTTTAAATTTTTTTTTGCGTCAATCTTTTTTATCTTGTGACCTTAATCGACCAGACTGGCAATCTGGTTCCACAATCCTGGCAATTGCCAAAATTAGGTGAGTTGGCTAGGCTGGCCTTTTCTTCAAGATTCATTGTTTTGAGGAATCCAACGTAAGTAATTTCATAATTGTCAGCGGCCACTGGTTTTCGGTAAAGGAGCTCGTAAGTATCATTCTTCGGGTGTCCAAATAGAGGTGATATCTCACGATGCATGAACCTGAAGCTCAGACCCTGCCGCATTGCTTTATCTAATGCAGGGTCTCGGCTGGTTTCTAAGAAAATGTCGCGGAAGAACTCTTTTTTCCATAAGATTTTGTTTACGATAAGATGAATTTTGTTTTCAAAGCCTTCCTACGGCAGCTCTTGTTGTTCACGATGATGGTGGGTCAAACCGTATCTAAGGGCTCACAGAAGCTCTTTACCCTGATGTTTTTTCTTTCTTGGCTTTCTTGAATTGGCGTGTTTTGTTTTTTTTTGGCACAAACTTTTTTGCGCTGGTTGAAATTTATGTTCTTAGTTCTTTATTGCATCGCAGACTATCCAATAGGCTAACAGCCTCAGGCCGATTAATACCACGACTCCTGGAGTCTTGGCTAATTCACCGTGTTCAGTTGATGCCATTTTCGCAGCTTCCTTTTCTTGATAGTAATTAGGACAAAAATATTAGTGCGAGAGGCTAGAGAATACGATAAAAAAATGCGCTGTGCTTGAGCTTAAATACTGTTTCTAACGCCCTTGTTTAAGTGTGATACGCAAGAACCAGGCGTGACTATCTATGCATTCTTTACTTCGATTAGAGCTGAGAAAAAAAAAACAAACTTGAGTACGCAGAATTCGGGACCAATTGCTAGGTTGCTATAAAACAAGGTCTGATGATGTATGCTTTTTACTGCTTTCATTTTTCAAGTGAGCGTCATAACGGGATAAGTTGGTGTTATCGTTATAAGATCATTAAGTTATCTTTGCGAACGCTTGAATAGAGTACAGCCTTTCTCGTGCTTGCTTCTATGACTGTGGCTCGTTTCTCATTACTATATAGATCCTATGCTATCAGCATCTCTTATAGGAGGAAAGTTCAGGATGTTGTAAATTTGCTACGTCCCTTTAGCTGGTAGGCTCGCATTATTTTCTGGAACGTACGCCAGACTTTTAAAGTCGCAGCGAAAATCGGGGTCGATATTATTAATAGGTGGATAGCTAATGTTGGTTTGATCCAACTTTGCTATTAACTTATTAAAAGCTCTTGTAGTGAGCACTACGTAACAAATCATAAGAATTGATAGTGCCAGCGTTATGCTTATCAGGAGTATTGTCGTGGGTATGATGATATTTGTCTAGATTTTTGAATTAGCTGTATAATACGTTTATTGTTGTGGCCAATATGCTTAAGTGTAGTGTAAAACTGTTTCAGGTTCATATATGGTGAGAGTGAGAGGCGGAATGATTATATTGCTGTTTAGGTATCTATTGGTTCTGTAGTCAAAACGTTTTTATGCATCTTTAAAGTGCATCCAAGGTCTACTTTTATGATGCCATATCCAATTAATGGTTAGTAATATTTATTTTTTCTGCAGAGAACGGTAATGTTGTGTTTATTTTTTGTTGAAAAGAGCAACTGAGACGGGTTATATGTTCTTATAATATAGGATGGCCTGGCATTAAATACTTGTATATTACACCTATAGAGATCGGTATTTTACGATTACGGAATATTTCTATTTTGCAAGAGTTAGGTGTCATGTCAGGTGATAGTGATTAGCATAAGTACACGTCGATAAAAAGACATTTACTTAGTTCTGGCTATTCAATACAACATTATTCACGGTGACTATCTGTTAGCGCTAAATAATCTGCTGTGGGTATTATGCAAGCCGTGATCGTGCTGTTGCGCGTATTTGTTTCTTGAAATACTGACCATAATTTGTATTTGTATAGTTTGAAAATCATCATTTGAAACATTATTTATATTATGATCTCGCTGTCAATTACGTGAAATCAAAGTTGACTGTATTTATATTAAGATTGAGTATTTATTGCTTTGACTCGAATCGGCATTTTTTGTTGAGAAATGTTGTTTATAAAACATCTAACATTCTGTATTAGTCTTACTGAAAATTTAAACTTCTTTTTCTGCATTTAGTTGGTAATAATTGTATGAGAATTTTAAAGATGACAAAAATGTGATAGGTTTTAAGTAACAAGACGTCCGCTTGCGCTTGTGCCTTGGTGGGTGTGCTGGCGCTGTTTTTAAATTCAGTAAGGTTTACCTGTAAGTTTTCTAGTCACTCTGTAGCAGCTTTCTTGTTTTGGTTTATTTTATTGTCTATGTAGTAGGTGCATTTTTTGCGCTTAGCAATGGTTTGCTGCTGGGTGCCATACGTATGGTTGAAAATTCTGATTTTTTCGGAATGAGTGTTGGCATTGTTATTTTTTTACGACATTAATAATTTATAGAATATAGAAATGAGGTTGGCTAGTTCTTGGATTTTAATTGCTAATTCTTCTACTGTGTAAATTCAGGTGTCATTAAAGATGTTTCTTACCAGAAGAGTGGTGTTAAGATTGGTTAAAGTGTTGGTAAGGTCATAATGAGCATCTTTTAGATGTTTAGTGTCTTTGTGAGACACTATGGACCAAAATTGGCTTACTATCCGCATATCTTGTATTTGTTTTAAAGCAGTGCCTGGGTTAAAGTTTTATTGATGAAATTCAGCTATTATCTTGGCATTTGTCGTTGTTATGACTGTAATTTTTATATAACCTGAAAAACATTTCTGATATCTGAAAACGAAATAAAGATATTTTAGGTGAGAAAAGGATGATTATGTTTTTTTTTTCTAAATTACATAGTTATAATTGAGTAATGCTCCAGCTTTAAGTTTTTTAGATCTCTTAAGTGATGGTCGACTCGTTTGGCATGTTGGCGGCACTCGTTGAAAGTTGCATAGTATGCAGGTGGGCACATGTAGCGACCTTCTGGGGCTTTAAGCCCTTTAATAAAACAAGCTATTGCTAGTTTTTTGCGCTCCAGGGGTGTTTGTGTTTTTTCTGGGAAAGTCTGTTGCGCGATTTTACCGGCTTTGATATTTAACTGTAGCACACGATTATTTCTGTGAGAGTAATTAGTTGTCTTCATTTCTACGTTATTTTGTCCAAACTATTGCGTCATTGATATCGATTAAATGGTTGAGAAAATTTTGTTTTTGGACTTAGTTGAGAGATTTATTTATTTCTTGTTCTTTGTTAAAAACGATTTGTTTTTTTTTCTAAAAAAGTTGTGTTTCTGCGTTTTTAGTATGAATGGCTAAAGATGAAATTCGGGGTTCATGTATTATAGGGTATAAGTGTATGTTGGTTTTTGGAGGTGCGGTGGCTGCGATAGAGTCTATAAATATTGTTTCAGTGAGTTGCTTCACTGACATTTGCTGATAACTTGGTGGGTTTTGTGCAGTGACATTCTCCCCGTGGCCTAAGTCTTCACTGTTGGGCGACGATATGGCCAGATTCAACACCAGATTCGTGAGTGAATTCCTGATTGCTCCTAGAATGTGAATTGACCATCCGTAAAAGCCGTGTAGAGCGTTTGAGCGTCTTTTCGTTAAAGATGCGTGAGAGTAAAAATTGTTGTGCAAGTCTTGTTTTTTCTGTTATGCTTGTTGCTACTTGATTAAGTAGTGCTGAGTGTTCGAAAGGAGACGTGATGTAGGCTTTCTATTTTTTTATGTCGTTGTAAGAATAAATACCGCTATTTGCGAAGTCAAGGGGACTGGAGTATTTTCAAGTTTGTTTGGTGTCTGGCCTTAGTAACTGTGGATCATCTTGGGTTGTAACTTGTGGTAACATTTTGTACCATCGTGATCCGAAATAAAACATTACGGAGAGTACTGTATCGCATCCTGTTTTTGTACTATATTCTTTAAGTAAGTAAGTGAGTGGCGCAAAAAAATACGGTTTTTCATTCCAAAAAATGGCAGTTTTTGGTAGCATGCGTCAGTTTTTTTTATGCGCACTTCTACTTGTACATACTTAATAATATGCTCTACCTCCCCGTCCAAAAAGCTGATGTAACCTGGGCCAGACATAAGTTAATTAACGAAATTATCTGATGAAATGGCGGCGATATTGAGTGCATTTCCGGTTTACAATATTTGTGTAGCGAATTGTGTGCGTCTGTATATGATCCTGAGTATTCACAGGCACCGTTAGCACCTACGGAGCCAGCTAGTTTTATGAAAAAGATTTTCGTATTGTTGATGGAAATGGATTATATTATGCTGTCGAATAAAGTTATACTTCTGTGTGAATGTATTCTATTGCATTCAACTCGTGTTAATTCTCTGAGGTATTCCATTTCCCCGTTTTTTATTGCTTAATTATGCGACTACATGCCACAATGTTGTATTGTTTTCTTAAGCTTGATTTTGCAATAAATGACACGTGTGAAAGCGTAGTCATTTAATTGGATGAGCGACACGTGTACTCTAATTGAATTTATGACCGGTTCAGGAATGTCACATTTTCTTATATTGATTAGAGAGAAAGTTGTAAAATTAGCAAAAGATTGGCCACAGACGTATCCAATGATTGCTGTGGCTCGGTCAACGATTTAGTGGATGATGAATAGCCAGAGGATCATCTTCATCTGTTAAATTGGTAATTTTTCATTTGTTTCTTGTGATAAATATTATTGACTCATGCTTTAGCGTGGTCTTTACAGTGCATCAGAAAAAAGTTGACAACGACAATACACACAAGCGTTCTAGCAAGCAAGATGAGTATCCATATTTGCTGATGGCACATGCGTGTATAAGTTTGTGTGCGTAGTCTTTTTTAAAATATGTTTATTTATTTAGGGGTTCTAAGAGATGTATGAGTGGAAGAAGCGGATGCTGTGTACTATTTTGCTGTGTGTTTCCTTGATCTTAATTCTTACGTTTCCGTTTTCCTATGTGTCGAGCACTAAGTAAGGTTCTAAATACTGATCGTTAAATTTATGACTTTTGGAGCCGTGTAAGAGCCATACACTGTCTCCTATTTTCATTAATTTAGAATTTGATTCTTTATCGTATGTTATTTTTTCTCTGTTTTTCGCCATAACTAATTTTTCTTGAGCGATCTCATGTAGGATATTTAGTTAAGTGACTAGATCTGTATTGTGAGTATGTCAGTAGTAAATCATCTGTTTCAAAGGGTTCACTGCTATGTAGCCATGCTATTGTTCCAAAAACTAATTCGAAAAGTTTGTGCTGTGTGCTTTCATGTTTACTAGTTTACTAGTATTTATCCCACTGTTAGTCTTTTGTAATAAATCTTCTGAGATATTCAGTAAGGGTGTGATGTGATCTTTCAAGAGAACCGTTTAATTGGAAGTAGAACGCTGTTGTTTTAAATATCTTGATTTTAAATCGACTAGCTACCCTCTTAATTAATTAACTTAAAAAGTTAGTGCCTTGATCCGTTAGTAAAGCAGCTGGAGCTCCGTAAATACAAATGAATGTCTTCACGAAAGCGTTTTCTATTGATATAGCAGTTGGATCTTTTAATGGGATTGCTATATGGTATTTTGAGAATAAGTACTGCATCGTAAGAATATACTCGTTTTTTTTCTGAGTTGCTGGTAACGGACTCATTATGTCTAGAGAGAGCTTAGCAAAAGATTTGATATGTGTGTCGGTGATAATTAATTTTTTTTTGGTTTTAACACGTACTAGTTTTTTTAATTGACATTTAAGGCATTTTTTTATGTTTTAATTGGATGTCTTCCTTCTGATAATCAACATAAATATTTGTGTTTAAGTTTGTTGTAAGTTTTATTTACACCTTTATGCCCTTCCATAGCGGAGTCATGCATTTCTCTGATAATGTTATATATTTCCTGTGGTGGTTGTTGTAGTATTATTCCTAGGCAAATTATTATTATGGTTTGTAAAATATAATTTTGTAACATCCGTTATATATTTTAAAACTCGATATTGTCTAATTTGGCGGTTCTAGTGATGCTGGCTGTCGATAAATTTTTTTCTATTCATATTTCATGTAAGTTTATAAATGACTTGTTTAGTACTGTTGTTTTGTTTATTATGCTTTCTTTGTCTTGACCTCTTATGGGTAAAACTTGAAAATTGGTATTGTGTTTAATTAATTCAGATAAGCTGATTGTCAAGTTTTCCAAGCAGGGTAATTTGTTTATTGTACGCATATCTTTTGCTCCATCATCTGATGGTTGGCCGAGGTTGTTGGTAAAGTTAACATAATTGTCTTTTGTCATGTAAATCTTTTCTCTTGAAAAAATTATTTCATATTTTTGTGCGATTAGGGTGGGTGGGTTATTATTATTACGATTATAATTATTATTATTATTATTATTCTGCGTATTTTTTTCGTGTTCTCCTAAAATGGATGCTTCGCATTAAAGTAGGGTATGAAAATAATTTCTTCGCTGTAATGAGGGCTTCACTGTTGACTTTTATAAGTAATATGATGGGTGCTTGGCAAGTTTCCTTAGGTTTGCCCTTCTTCTATGGAGAAAACCGTTTGCTCTTGCTTGGTGATGTCGAAAATAGAAGAGGTGGGTGGATGGTCTTTATTGTTATTATTGTTGAGTTTTCGTTTTTTGTGCGCTAAGGCTAATAAGGCTTCTATGTAGCAAAAGCTGATGCTTTTGCTTGCCCTTTGGCGTGCCGTTATGCCGTATTGCTCGGTTTCTTCTGATATTGTATTTGGCAGCTATTGCAGCTCTTCTTTGGTGCGGGTGAGTGAAAGTATGCGAGCGTCGATTGGGTTTCTAAATAAGGCGTCTGCGTTAACGTTCTAGAAGCCTGGTTTATATATTATATCAAATTGGGAAACACCAAGTTTAAATCACCAGCATGTGACTCAAGAGCATGGGTCTTTCATCGAATTGAGGTCGGTCACTAATATAAATTTTTTTCTGTATAGGTATACACTAAATTGCTCCATGCAATATATAAGAGCTAGGGCCTTTTTGGAGAATATACAGTACTCGCTTTCACTTTGTGACAAGGCGCGAGGTATGAATGCCATGGGTTTATTTTTTCCAATTTCTCCTTGTAAGAGCATCCCTCTTAGAGCATAGCCCACAGCATCTGTTGTGAGTATAAAAGGTCTTTTTAAGTCGGGGTTGATTAAAATTAGAGAATAGCATGTTTCATTTCTCAGAATTTCAAGTGCTGTTTGAGTTTCTTCACTCCACAAAAATTCCTGGTCCTTTTTTAGTACCGAGTTTAAGGGTTTTGCTAAATTGGCAAAGTTTTCTGTAAATCTACGGTACTAGCCTACTAATCCTAAAAATTGTTGAACGTTTTTTTGATTCTCTAGTCGAGAAAATTCTTTAACTGCCTCTATCTTTTTTGGTTTGGGTTTCAGTCCTGTTTTACTACTTATGTGATCAAGATAATTTATTTCGTGTTTTAAAAATTTGCATTTTTCTGGCTGTAAGAATCAAGTTGCTTCTCTTAGTTGCTTTAAAAATTGAATGATAATTTTACAGTGTTTATCAAATTCTTAGAAGTGAATGCACGCATCGTGGAAAAAAGAATCTGCTCCTCTAATGTTTGAAATGAAGGCAGCTACGAGTGTCAAAAATAGTGGTGCACTTGTTTTTGATTCGAAAGGGCATGTTCTGAAGTGAGAAAGTCCTAGATCGCACATAAAGGCAGTTTTATGTCTGTCTTCTTTTCTTATTTTTATTTGGTAGTAACCAGCTTTCAAATCGAAGACTATTAAATATTAAGACGCGCCTACTTCGTCTAGAATATCTGCTATGTTGAGTACGGGATAATTGTAGTCGGGTATTACGTCATGGAGTTTTCCATAGTTTACTATGACTCCGTACCTTTTTTGTCCATCGGGTCCCGGCTTCTTTGGCACGCAGAAAACAGGCACTGCATAGAGGCTCAGAGAGGGCTCAATGACTTCGTTCTCAAGCATTTCTTTGACTTGTCCGTTTATTTCTTTCCGCAAGACGGAAGGTTGCCGGAAACGCTTAATTTCAATGGTGATACTAGTTATTGTTGGAATGTTTAGCTCCATTAGGTTCGTAGCAGGTCAACCTTCACCTTCGAGGTAAAATCTGTCGGAATAGTCTTCTGTTATCTTTTTTTATGGTTGTTAGCTTGTTGTGTTCGGTGTGCTCGAGACGTAAAAATTTCATAATCTTTTGCTGCCGTAGAGTTACGATCGAGTTTAATAATGTGTACAAGATTTATTTATTTTCATATATATTTTCCGTTCATTTATAATATGAGGTTTTTGATGCAATTGTTAGCGCGTTCTTTAGCTTGTTTGATTTTGTAAGATTTTTGTTCTTTTAAATATGTGCTTATCTGTTTTTGCAATATTTGTAGTCCTTCTTGGTATTTAGTGCTGAGATATTTTTGAAGTTGATTTGAACATTGCGTGAGGTTATAGCTTTTATTTTCGTATATAAGTGAATTTTCTAAGCTTTTAAGGCTTTCAAGGAGTTCGTTTTCTATGTCACTTTCTTTCGTATCACGATGTTGTGCGTATAGATTCTCGTTATGGTTTTAAACTTCGATGATTTTGCAATTATCGGCAGTTTCGTAATATTTTCTTACGGGATTAGAATTTTTGTGATATTTACTTATAGATACCTGATTGTTGTTGAGTTTGAAGTTTCGGATTTTTTTGTTGTGGTTGTTTGTGATCTGATTTTTCGGATTTCAGATTTCAGAGTTTATTACAGAAGTTTCTGTATCCTTATTTTGGACTTCAGTGTTCGTAAAATAATTTCTTATTTATTGATTTCGGATATTGGTGTTCGTGATGTTAGCTTTTATATTATGATTTCGGATTGTGGCTTTTGAAGTATGGTTTTTTATTTCATGATTTTGGATCTCGGAGATTTTTGATAATTCGGGATTTTTTGTTTCTTGATAATTACTAGTAAGTTTGGATTGTGAGGTTTTCGAAGGTTCTGAGTAATCGTGCTCTATTTTTTTAACGCGTAAGAAGTTGTATGGAATACTTGTGCATATGAAGAAATTTTGACGCTGTTTTCGTGAATGCTTTGTGTTATTTGTTCTGGTTCCGATTGGTATTACGTAATTTCTTATTTTGAAGTAATTTTCATAGTAATTAACTTGTACTTGATAAGTACAAAACATCTCGTTCATATCTTATATTCTAAGCATTCATGAAAGCTTAGAATGATGTACCCTTGGGTTTGAATTTCTCCGTTCGTTATGCATTTTAGGTGCACAAAAATCTTACGTATCTTGAAAAATTATGACGTTACTTGGAATGACGGATTCTTGAATGAGTGAGCTTCCGCTCTAGTGTTGAGAATGAACGACAAGGGTAGATTGATTTCACTAAATTTAATTGTTACGGTAGGTGTTTGGGTTTTAATATTTAGTAGTAAGATGGTTTTGTAAACTATTGTCTGTTTTAGGAAGATGTTAGTGTTACATCGCTGGTTTCTCCCAAGCTTCCCCCCTGGCAAAAACCTGAGTCGTTTTCTGATGTCTCTTTCTTAGTTTTATCGTTGTGGGCCTTATTTTTACATTCGCTTTTCCAGTTACCTTATTTTTTACAAAAAAAAACATGTGTGATGGAGCACTATTGTCACCATTTATCGACAATTTGCACACACACATACACACACACACACACACACACACACACACATACACATATATATATATAAAATTATATTACAAGTTAAGCGCTCTAGGATACTATTATATGCATAATCATGTATGTAGCCCATTTCTCCATCTTGAAAACCTTACTTTCTTCGTAATAATATGTACGCCACTTTTAAATCTCACCATCCGCACATCAACCCTTAACTCATTCTTTTTTAATCCACTTAGCATAGCATCAATAAACACATGGACTACAAAACTTATACCAAGCGCTGAATATTTTTTGGAAAGATACGCGAAAACAATCACTAAAAAAATACGAAGAGTCAGGACGACTTTCTCAACTAGAGGAGGTGACTCATTATCACTTGTCGCATACCAACCCATACGCAGCCAGCTACACAGTTGCAAGCAGGAAACCGACCATTGCACAAAAGCTGGAAGCGTGAAAAATCACATTTGAAGCAGCTCTCTACATTCATGGCGTGAGGCAAATACGTGCATTGGACAACACTTACAAACAATACTTGCATAAGTTCGTTGAAGATATGGTAATAAGTATATTACTGGACAACTCTGAATTCTTTTCCAAAATAATCCTTAAACACCAAGCAACGCGAGCAGTCAAGGTTACCCTTAGAAATTTAAACAGCAACGTTCAGTACCATAATGTAAGAAAGTTCATAGAACACCCCAAATGAGATTGAGCCAAAACCTGGGAACGAAAGCGAGCCACAATTAGTACAGCTGGCATAACAAACACTGGTCTTTAAGAGCGGTTTCCATTGGAAGAAAAGGGTTTCGAACGTTATGTTACTCCTTAGTGGTGCAAACTTTGTCTCCTTGAAATTTAACCCTGGAAAGGTTGCTGCGCATGTACCATGCATCATTTCTAAGGTGATAGAGACGACACCATTATGAGATGCCAGTTTGAGTTCCTCAAACCAGTACACAACCAGAACTAACATAGTGATGTTTGCCATTACTGTGAGTTCTCTTCGAACAAATTTGACTTCAACATCGTGGTCCAGCCATAACCCTCCTTTTTCTCTTCGACCATCCCATCTGCATGTCATTATTACTGCCTCCTTACTCCATTAATCTAATACCCTCATAATCTACTGTAAAAATATTTTTTTTAAATCGTACTGACAACAGAAATTAAGAGTATTCCCGATAGCGAACAAAATCTATTCCTCATATGTTAGCTTCAAATACAGTTGTAGCTAGTAAAAAGAAAAAAAGTAATAATAATAATAATAATAATAATAACAAAAAAAAAAATATACATAACAATAAATAAAAAACACCACACGTAACTTACTGTACCATTAGTAAACAAGATAAGTGTTAGCTATTAACTTACAGTGTAATATGTAATACTTGTTTGTAAAGACAATATTTCATGTGAATGTTATCCTAGCTATATTTGAATTATGTAAAATACATATCTGTAAAACGCAAGCCAATTTTACCAGGCACAAACTCACCCGGTGAGTAAGAACTTAAGGAGTGCGTGTCACGTCAAGTGACGTCACCCACTGTCGGTAACAAATATCATATGGTGTTCGTCACCTAGCAACCGCACCCATAAATCGATACCAATGCACGCTAGGTGGATCACGTGCTCACCAGCCATTCTTGCTTCCTAACTTTACCCCCACCAAATTCCACATCTGGCTTACGCCTGCAGCTGCATTTTTTTTCCAATAATATTTTAACCAAATTCATCTCCACTCCTTGACTTACCACCTGTCCTACCCCCGATTATCGATCTGATTTAGGGTTTAAATAGAACGATGCCCTGAGAGCTCGTCCTCTTTCCTGAAAAATCCGTTGACCAACAAAAAAGTAGCCAGTATTAACTACAGCGAGTTATATAATTGAACGTCCAATGGTCTAAATTATCATTATTATATTTGTGACCCAGTAGAACAAGTTTTGCTAACAATTGAGTAGAGCTTTTTCTTCTTATAATATATTACCGGCTTAACAAGCTATTTACTTTACTGGCCAATCCAGGAGAGCTGTCAGATTCTAATCGTCTATTACTCATAAAGGTACTGGTAAATTACTTCTAATACTTTTACTTCATTACAAACACTGCTGAACACAAACGCATTTACTGTCCGCGCACTGCACGCTGCATTTAAATTCTCGTGAGCTAAGGTCACGTCGAAGAAAGAGCCCTGACGTAACACGCTATACATAGACTGAATACATAAGTGGGATAATCAGCAATATGCACATATAAAATTAATAAGTCAAATATTAATAAATTATTTTTAGCAAACGGTGAGATAAAGATATGTAAATGTACGAAGCGTCGAACTATATATAGTTACTCACAGCATAATGTATTATCGGTGGTCGAGAAAAATAGAAAGCTCTATTAGTTTCTAATAACTTAAACTTTAGGCTCTTAGGTGCATTATGTAGCAATTTTATATTATTTTACGCTGGAAAATAAGCATGTGAGCTACAATGTTTACTAAAACCAGTCAAGCTCTCATATTATACATAGATTTCATATGTTTATCAGTATGTGTAGACCGGGTATGCCCCGTTTGTCCTATGTTAATAGCATTACGATCTAAGCATTTAATGGAATATACCCCACTTTTCTCGAAAACGTCATATCTTTCTTTATTATTAATTAAAATGGTCTTACGATTGTGTTTATTGACTGAAATTGAATTTATTCTCTGACTTTTAAATTACTTACCAATTTTTTCTAAAACTGCGAAAGCACAACTTAACTTGTGGAACTTCCTATTTTCTAGAAATATTGGATAAAAATATTTAAATACGATTTTTTTGCGTATTTTAAAGAATGTCAGTATGAGTTTTTTTCGCATTTTTTTAAGTTAGACTATGTTTAACAGTTTCACCATATCAATTATTTGTAGCTAGACATTTTAATTATCTTTTCTCTCTGTCGTGAGATCTTTTCGTAAAGGTATTGACAATAATACATTTATAAAAGAATAAGAAACACTCATTTTCGATTTTACAGACTGTTTTGAATTATGTGGTTCTACAGTGTCAGTAAATGTTGGTTTTTTAAAAATTTTATACTTTAATTCATCATCACTGCATGTTATTCTCCAGTCTACATGGCTTAAACTATTACTATTTTCTATATTAGTCGTAAAGTTAGTATCGGGTTCAAGGGTATTTACGAACTTAAAAACTTCTTTAACGTTCTCTCTGCCTCTCTCCAATTGTAGAAGACATCATCAACGTATCGCACCTAAAGTAGAACGCTACCTACTGAAGGTTAGGCAAAGTTAATAATGAGATCCTCTACATGTGACATGAAGATTTCGCTAAGGATAAAAGACAGTGGGAACCCCTTTGGGAAGCCGTTAAGTAGTTTATAAGATTTTTTATTAAATTTAAAGTAACTTTGTCAATGCAAATATTAACTAAATTTGAAATTTCTTGCTTAAAAGTTAAACATCAAGAATTTTTTTTACTAATTAAGTTTTCAACTATGGTTTTCAGTTAGTCTGTTTGGAAAAAAAAAAGCGATTTTATAAAACCGAATAAAACTTGTTTTGTATTGTGTGGTTTTTTAATGTTCTTTATAATATTAACTAACTGGCTTCTATTTCAAATACTGTATTTTCATTGAAATTTGAGATGATAAGAAAGTATTTTACTAAGTTCTATGGTAAGTCGATATGTTGGTGCATTCATGTAAGATACAATGGGTCTTATGGGTATATTTTCTTTGTGTATTTTTAGTAAGCTGTATAACTTTAGTGCCACATGGTTCTTAACAGCTAAAATGTTTCTACTGTTTTTACCTAAATCATTATGATACTTCCTCATAATGGACTTAATAGCTTTTTAAAAAGTATTAGTAGTATTGGAAGTCAAAATTTTTGCATTATTGTTATTATTTAAGTCTTCTGTTTTAAAAAAATATAAATATCTCTTAAGAGGATAGAAACCGTATTGTTTTTGTTTGCTTTGCATGAAATTGAATCATTATTGACAATCTGTTACGGTGTTTGCATGTTTGCGGATTTCACGTCTATGGTCGAGGAGGCACGCAGAGAGAATGGGAAGGTGGTGTCGCAATAAACCGCCAAAAATTGTGTAGCAAGTCGCTTGTACTCGCATTAAGAGACAGAGAGCAATTGATATCAAAAAATACGTGCCAGCACCAAAAGCAGAGATACGACGTCAGAGACCACAGCCATAGAATTACGTAAAACGGTGTTCTTGCGCATCTTCTGAAAGATCAGGAAAAGCAGCTTGAGGCCCATCCAGCGTAACCACCACAAAAGGAGGGTATCTTTCCCTGCATAGTCAAGAAAATCACCAGCAGAGTTTCTACACCAAAAGACGTCAAGTAACACCCAATTGCTGGAGCTGTGCAACAGCTACTGTTTCCTCTGTCTCTCCGTGATGGCACTTCCTCCCAAAAATAAAATACGTTTACGTCTTGACCAAGAAAATCCACAAACGACACTGTGATATTATGTGATATTTCAGTTTTTTGCTTATGTATTATCATTTGCGATTTATCTTAAAATACTACGCATCGAAATAATTGACTTTGTATAAAGGCCGTAACCCCGTATTGCAGTTCTTATTTATCAATTTGTTGTATAATAAACCAAGAAAACTGCTGTAAGATACTTTGTTTTATGTTTATTAACCGTATGTTGTCAACAAAATTCCAATATCAAGAGTATCTCAAAGTTCTTTATGCTTCAATAAGATACCGTTATTATACCATAATGTCTTCATATTTTTGTCATTAATTAACATACATGCATCCATATACGGTTGAATTGTTACACCATCCGTTTAACTTTAAACTGGCCCTCGATAAAGTGGTATTGAAGTTTGAACTCTTAAGTTCAAGTGAGATGTATGGAAAATAATATTGTGATCAGGGAAAATAAAAAAACGTGATCAGGGAGAATTGTAAGAAAAAGAAATATAGAACAACCTTAAACAAAGCCTGTTTTGCTAAATAAGATAAAGAAAATAAATATTTAACACAAAGTAAACTCAATTGTATAAAATGCTAAAATTACAAAAAAAAGAATAAAGAAAGAGGCTAATAACGTTATGAGACAGCAGGTGAATGTAATGCGTCACCAGGCCACTAAGTTAGAGCAGTTAAAGATAGATATAAATCAGCAACAAAATACAAGTCAGCGAGCACGTAAGACACTGAAAAATTCCATTGTGGCCGAAGAACAGATATGGACGATGCGTACACAAATGATTACGATGCAGAAGAAATTAAAAATAATAAGAAATGGACCTTAACCTCCCGATCGGCGTGATTTTGCAGCAGAACTTTGTACCACGATAAAAAACATGCAAGCTAGCTCTTTCCAAATGAAAGTCCCCGAGTTGAAAAATAAAAATGACATGAACCCATGAGAGTTCTCACAAGAAAGGTACCCCTACCTGCACTCAACGACTTCAATGATCTTGATATTTGTTGTAGAACATTGTAAATAAGAGACATGTTTTTTTTTATCGGTGAAAAACATATTAAGAGGGTATAAATCATCCATGAAGTTTACCCTTAAACCAGTTTTATCTAAATATTATAAATTCTACTTAATATTTTTTAATAAAACAAAATGAAAATAATTTTTTGAAAAGTAAGTCATACATCTCTAAAAAATTCAACCAAAAAATCGCATCGTCTACTTTTTAAAAGCTGGAAACCCATTTTTCCGGGATTTTTTTTCTAATAAAAAGTTAACAAAAAAAAAATTGGTAGAAAAATATTTTAAGAATGAAAATTTTAAGACAAAGTTAATGCATCTCTGTATTTTTATAAATTTTACCCTTAACAAGGGTCAACCACCCTTAATGAAATGTAAAAAAATATTCCTTTCAATCGATCCATTTTTCTGCAAGATTCAGATACAAGGGTTTTTGAAGTCACTTATGATAAAATTATAATCAGTTTTCAGACTTTCACTAAGGCAGATCCAGTATACTAGAGAAAAATTTCAGTAAAATTTTGTATTTTTTTTTTTTTTTTAATTTTTAGAGGTTTTTTAAGGCTGCTGATTACGAATTTGTTATTAACTATGTTTAGTTCAAGATCGCAGATTTAACATGGGGAAAAATAACATTAAAGATGTAGGCAATTTACGCTTAAAGATCGGACTTGTTAATATCTCAACTTTTTTTAACTTAACAGTATATTATTGATGAATTCTTGGTATTTTCTAGAAAAAAAGAGGGTATCCGTACTAGTATTTTGTATGATTCAATTAAAAGTATTATTCTTTTTTAAATATTTAGAAATTTAACAACTTATAATTAAAAAACTCCAAACAAAAGGCTGTTTTTACTTAAAAAAACAGTTGTTACTGTAATAAGATTTTTATTCAATAAAATTCAAACTGTAATAATATTCTTCAAAAAAGTGTTTAAAACATAGTGACTTCTTACACCAACTTTATCAAACGATTGCTACGTTATTATGTAAATTACAATGACTTTTGTATGAATCTCTATCACTAAAATCCAATGGGTTTTCAAATTTGTCAGGTCTTTTATCAATGTAGCCGGCTTTGAACCATGATTATTTGAAAAAGTCTATGTATCGTGGCGACGAAAATTGGTTATGCACTAGTGATTGTAGTTTAATAATATTATTTCTCAAATGTAATTTCATATTTTAATTTATTAAAAGTACGTTGTCTGAAAAATGACGTTCATAATTTTTCCAAGTACGGAATCCAAACCTATCTAGTGGTTGAATTTTTCCTATAGTTCCAGTTTAATTTTATTTACATTTACAATTTGATGTCTTGGTAGTGTTTCTTTAACACTTTTTTAGTAATGGCCACTCCATGAATCTATTTATAAAATTGAAGAGGTCCAACACTTGGGTAAAGGACATTTTTAACTAAAATTTTGAAGAGTTCTAGAATTAGGTTTCTGAAGAAAATATGATTTTTTCAAATAAGATATTTTTCTGCTCTAATATTGTCGTATTCCTTTATATTTCATTCTGACTTTGACTTACTTGTGGTTAATTTTTCAAATGTCAAAGATTCAACGTGAAAATTTATAGAACGAAATACACTGCACCTGTTTTTTTCCTTTATTAGTCAAAGTTCTTACGGAATGAATCTTGAGTTGGAATTCGCTTCGATCAGAATTGTAGACATTAGTCCATCCAACGGATGGTGCGCATTGTTTAACATCATTTAGAAATTTATTAGCTTTTTTTCTAATTCTCAAGTATTTTCTATTTTTTTTCTTGTAACAAATTCATCAACTTTTCTAGACACTATCCTACATGCATGCTTCAAGCAAGTTAACAAATGTTTTGATGGTTTAAACCGCATAACTTCATTGTCTATCTCTTTTTGGGCTTGTAAAGCCCATCTACGCAAATCGTTGTCATAAACAAAGTGTCCAGCATTAATTGCGGCTTTAAAATTTTGTAAGGTAATATCGCAAATTACAGCATTTTTTCTCTATATGTACCACCTTTGTTTATTGACTTCTACCAACGATGCAGTTGACTTGTACTTTTTACTCGTTGAAACTTTTGTTTCACAGATTCAATACTTTATTTTCCTTGTTTCTTACTATTCCAGTACTCGACAGCTCTTAATTTGTAGTCATAGTTTATCTCGTTGTCATCATTTTTTGTACACTGGTTTGTCAGTGGTTTAGGAGAATCAGGAATAGTATGTAGTATTTCATCTTCGTTAACTTGTGCTTCGATGTCTTTATTTGTTCTTCAAAGTCTAATGAATTTAAATTAATCATATCTTTGTCATTAAATTTATTCATTGCAACAATTGAAACAGATTGTAGATTTGCCACCAACTCTATTTTCTTGTGATTGAGAGGACTTTCTGGAAGGTTTATCATTTGAAATGTTGTCAGAAGTAAATTGACTACGTTAAATGGATTGACTTCTACCATGATTTCTAAGAATATGAAATATATACTTTGTATTATGTATATATATTCTTCTTATACTGTACGTTACATTTAAAAAAAATTCGTCTCAATTCAATGAGCAAAAGAAAATTTCTTCGAATCAAAAAAATGTCGTTAAATATTGTTTTGGATTCTAAATTACTATTTTCAAAGATAGTAACTAATTACATAAAACTACTTCTTTTTATAAATGTAACTGCTAATTATTATTGTATATTCATTTTTTTAATCGGTGTACTCGTGTAACGCGATACTGAATATGCGTCTCATCAGTGCGTCTTCCCATAATCGACTAACAAAAGTCGTATTTTGGTTTCTTATGAATCATTCTGTTTACGTACAAGCCATACTGTCATTACTATAAGTAATATAAAATACATTCGACAACGTAATCCCCCTTAAACTTGTAGCTTGTCAAGAGTTTAAACTATTTCTTACTTCTTACAATATTAAAGCAAGTAAATATCTTATTTTAAAAAATCGTATATTCTATAAAGACTTATAAAAGTCTTATTCTAGAATTCTTCAAAATTTTAGTTGAAAATGTTCTTTACCCAAGTGCTGGACCTCTTCAATTTTATAAATAGATTCATGGAGTGGCCATTACTAAAAAAGTGTTAAAGAAACACTACCAAGACATCAAATTGTAAATGTAAAAAAATTTCGAACTAGACCCACAGGAAAAATTCAACCACTAGATGTGTTCGGATTCCGTACTTGGAAAAATTATGATCGTCATTTTTCAGACAACGTACTTTTAATAAATTAAAATATGAAATTACATTTGAGAAATAATATTATTAAATTACAATCACTAGTGCATAACCAATTTTCGTCGCCACGATACATAGACTTTTTCAAATACTCATGGTTCAAAGCCGGCTACATTGATAAAAGAAAACACAGATACTAAATACTAGTACGGATAACCTCTTTTTCTCTAGAAAAGACCAAGAATTCATTAATAATATACTGTTAAGTTAAAAAAAAGTTGAGATATTAACAAGTCCGATCTTTAAGCGTAAATTGGTTACATCTTTAATGTTGTTTTTCCCCATGTTAAACCTGCAATCTTGAACTAAACATAGTTAATAACAAATTCGTAATCAGCAGCCCTAAAAAACAACTAAAAATAAAAAAAAAAAGAATATACAAAATTTTACTAAATTTTTCTCCACTATACTGGATGTGCCGTAGTGAAAGTCTGAAAACTGATTATAATTTTATTATAAGTGACTTTAAAAACCCTTGTATCTGAATCTTGCAGAAAAATGGATCGATTGAAAGGAATATTCTTTTACTTTTCATGTTAGGGGTAGTTTATCCTTGTTGAGGCTAAAAGGTATAAAAATACCGAAACACGTCAACTCTTTTTTTTAATTTTTTTTTCTTAAGATATTTTTTTATCGATTTTTTAAGTCATTTATGAGTTTTATATGAGAAAATGTGTTTTTAGCCCTTAAAAAGTAGAGGATGCTTTTTTTTGTTAAATTTTTCACAGATGTATTACTTATTTTATAACAAATAATTTCCATTATGTTTCATTAAAAAATATTAAGAAGAACTCGAGATATTTGGAGAAAACTGTTTTCAGAGTTAAACGTTTACCCTCTTAATATGTTTCTCCGCCAATGAAGAAAATACATGTCTCTTATTTTTTGATATTCTACAACATGTATCAAGATCATTGAAATCAGTGAGTTCGGGTTGGGGTACCTTCCTTGTGAGAGACTCTCTTTCTCAGTGCAGCGTACACATTATTTAACCAGGAGTTGTCCTCTTTCTACTCCAGTCCATGCTTACATCCGACTCTCTCTCTCTCTCTCTCTCTCTTGATGCCGTGGCCGTGCGCTCGCGTTATGTGTACACCTAAAGCCTCATTTACAATAGACATCAAAAACATGGGCTTATACTATAGTAAACTAGAATATTCAAGCCTCAGTAAGAAGGAAGATCAAAGTAGACAAAATCCACTAGTAGAAATGGATTTTAAGACTTCTATCTCAACTAAATGTAAAGGAAAATTATTATTTTGAAAATATTCTTTCTTATCCGAGGGAAGATGGATATGATGTATTAAAAAAAGTTAACAATTAGTCCTTAAAAGGACCATAAAATTTTCTTTGCATTTCTCAAGGTACTACAAATATACGACTAAAATTAAAATTTTATACCATTTACATACTATTCTAAGAATCTCGAACCTTAAATTTTCTAGCTTACTATGTTTATTGGTGTTACATCCCGAGTTGATACAAACGAATTATATTATAACTAAAAGCTATCCATCCGTCAAATTCAGATAAGACGTATTGTGAAAATAAAGCAAGCTTATACGACAGAAGGAGCTTATACGTCACTTGTGTGCGTATGTGTAATAGCTTTAAGGTGAATGTTCAATAATATGCTGACATGCGGTACAGCCAGCCTCTTTGTAAGAATGCACGAATGTATTAATATCGTATTATATCAACGAATGAATAAATCATATTGTATGTGTGACTGAATAATTTACTTGCGCATTGATTGTCCACTTCTAATAACTCTGATTTAAAAATTTGTAGTTAACACACTATTTCATTATATTCCAAATTAATTGTTAAATCCCCATAAGGAATTATTTTAAAATTTGTAAACTTACTGTCACACTTGAACTTGTATTTGGCGTTCTTTCATTGCTGATGCAAGCTTTTATTATCACTGATTCAAAAAACTCAATCGCACTTTTCAGAAAAATGCGATTGGTACTGTTGTATTTTTATTTCCTAATATATGAAATTATAACATGTAACATCATTGTACAAGCCTACTGTTTTGCTGTCAACGCAATCTGCAAGAACATCGCTCATTGGTTGACCTAACTCAACCGAAGACCTCTTTTACTCGCTCTGACGCTATAAGAACTCTTCATCAAGAAGAAAAATCGCTCTTTTTACGTGTGTCACCTGTCTTCTAAATTTTTAGTCTACTTTTGTCTCCCGTGACTTACGAGTACCTATACACGTAAGGCATAACGTGTTGCTAAAGCAAGTCGGGTGCAGCTCGAGAGAATCAATAATATCAAACTACGCTGAAGAGCAAGGTACAACAAAAGACGCCCGCCGAAAGTGGTTCTGGCGATAGCAGAAAAGGGAGAAACCGCAACCCCTTACAGGCCACGAATTCATTCGTATAGTTTAAGTTATCACTGGAAATCACTGCATGAAGCATTAGGGAACTCCGAAGCAGCAGTAACAACAGTCAGTAATCGATGTAAGTTTTTTATGAGTAATAAAATGAATATTAAAATCTGTGAAGTGATCAGAATAGACTGTATCTAAGAGAATATCTGTTTTGAATTGTTTTAAGAAAAGAATTGAAAATTAAACATTGATTAAATCATCAATTTTATTTAAACAATTATTTTTACTTGACTAAAAAACATGAATGAACCTTACGAGCTGAATCCTAAGAGACCCACGAATAACATTAAAATAAAACAGTTAAGACCATATTTTAAACAAATCTGGTCATAACATTGGCAAGGTACTACGCCCAAAATGAGTAAGCCCTAAATAACACGTATTATTGTCAAAAAGTATTTATTTCCTATTTTTTTTTTCTTAAAAATTTTATGATGATAGGCAAAAAATGTTCTAATAGTCAGAAAATTACAAAACTATTAAGAAGAGACAACAGCCGGAGAATGTCGCGTACTAAGACTAATGAAGATTTTATTTAAAGGCTTCTTTTACACTCGGATCCTTACATTTCAATATTAGAAATTAAACTTAAGAAAACAAAGAAGCCATTTTCAGCTGATGTTTTAAAATTATTAACAGATACTGGTTGTATTACAATTCCCGTTGACAAAGACAACGGATCTAGTGATTCCGAATTAGAATTAGAGTTTGATTGAATACTAATGTTTAGTTTTGAGTTTTTAAAATTTCATTACAAGAAAAATACATAAGATAAATAAAAACTACTATTTCCGCCCTTGGGTGGTTTTGGGAGGCTGGTACTTCCTCGGGCGAAAAAGTAGTTTTCCGGAACTCGTTCGAAAGGAGAGGTAAACTTTCATGAACGTGTTAAAAAATGAGTTTAAAATTGAAATCGACCATCTAAATAATACATAAATACATAAGATAAATAAAAAGTACTATTTCCGCCCTTGGGTGGTTTTGGGAGGCTGGTACTTCCTCGGGCGAAAAAGTAGTTTTCCGGAACTCGTTCGAAAAGTCTCCTTTACGANGACAAAGAAAACGAATCTGGTGATTCCGAATTAGAATTAGAGTTTGATTGTTCACTAATGTTCAGTTTTGAGTTTTTAAAATTTCATTACAAGAAAAATACATAAGATAAATAAAAACTTATAAAGAAGAAATTATTCCTTACTTTGAATTTTGATTTCTTTAGTATACATCTAGAATAATATCATTGAGGGGTAAAAGGGGTGGATTTTTGTATGTTTGATACGAAATTCTCAAATCAGCGATCCCAAAAACCTTGAAAATGGTATACAACTTGGTAACTTTATAAATTATTTGGTATTTCATGCAAGGGGGTGGTTCTTAAGGGGTGAAACGAGTCAATTTTTGTATGTTTTATATACAATTCATAATCAGCCATCCCAAAAACCTCTTAGTACTGAATTTGATATCAATTACTTCATTTTCGATTTTTTACCAGCTTTTTGGACATTTGCTTCTCTGTGCGCCGTGCGTATAATTTCAAATTTAATTATATTTTAACAGATTAAATGGACTTAAAAGCTCTAAAAACTTACAATGATGACTACGCTTATGTTATCGTTGCCATCGATGTCGTCAGCAAATGCGCTTGGGTGGTATCTGTCAAGAATAAAAACATCGAAAAACGTCGCCAAAGTATTTCAACTTATTTCATCAAGAAGTGACTATCGTACACCAATGTGTCTAAAAACGGATAAAGGTAAAGAATTTGTACTTCGTGAAATGTAATCCGTCTTACGAGAAAATGAAATTAAATACAGAGTAGCACGTTGCCCATTAAAGAAGGCTACAATAGCTGAACGTTTTATAAGAACTATTAAAGAAAGAATGTGGCGATACTTTACACACACAAACAATCGACGCTTCGTAGATATTCTTCCAAGGATAATAGAGGTAGACAATCGCACAAAGTATTTGTCGACATAAATGGCGCCAGCTGACGTGACTTTGCACAATGTTACGCAAGCTTGTGAAAATATAAAGCAACGTTATGACAGGCATATTTATAAAAATCCAAAGTACAATATTGGAGATTTAGTTTGCATCAGTAAGATGAGAAGGGTCATCGCCAAAGGTTACGAAAGCGGTTAGCCTTTAGAGTTGTTTAGAGTTGAATGTATCTCTTGTAAGTGACAACCTCCAGTATATTTTCTCAGATATTTGGCTGACAAAGACATTCACAATTTTTTTTACGAGAAAAAAAGAGCAGGGTACGAAAGGAATTGAACGAGCGCTTCTTCGAGGTTAAAAAGATATTGAAAAGTCGAGGTAAAGGACGTTCTGAAGAATATATTGTCAGCTGGAAGGGATATCCTGAAAAACTTAATGCCTGGATGAAGGGTAATTATTGAAAAAGATATAAAATGAAGGACAAATTTTACGTTGTGTTGCCTAGGAACAATAGCATGCATTATTACCCTGATAATACAACTGCGCACTACGTGACAAGATCACCTCAGCAAGTTAGTTTGCAAGGTCGATGGAGTATTGGTATAACAGAGATTTAACTGCCATTGACGTTTCAACATGCGATAAAATATAATAAAAATTACCGTAACATGTATACCACAGCTATGCAATAATGTACATAGAGAACGTCTGGTGATTTATGTAAGTTATTATATGTGACCCGGTATTTACGCAAATATCGAAGAAATGATGCAAGAAATCAATAGTTTCGATACTACGCGAGATTACGTTGTTTTCGGTTTGGAAAGAGGTGCTTACGTAGTGGTTGAGTTAGCCTGTTTCGAAACAGTGCACAGTGAATACATTCATCGCTTACTATTGTCCGAAAAATTACGTAAGATCTTGTGCTTTAAAAGTGCAACAAGTCTTTTCTTAGAAAATAATGAGATTTGATCCGTTCATCCCGCGAATTTCAACAATCATTTACCATCGATGCTCATGATTTACAGCAATATATGTGAACCATACATTATCGGAGACGTTCAATCGCGTTTATTGTGGGCAGCGTCGTTGGACCTTCAAGGTTACGCGTATGGTTGTGTCAAAAATAAAATTTTCTCACCACTAAAGTGGCACAAAGTGGTGGTGGAAGTCTGACCTCAATTTATGGAAACAGTGGAGCAGGTGTTGGACATATTTACTTTGGGCCCCCCTATTAACGAGGACACGGAGGTATCAGATCCTTTCTTGACGGAGTATTTCGACGAGTTTTACTACTCATTCAACGAGGTGTTAAATTTGTTGGCAAAGAAGTTGTTCAAGCAGATATCAACAAAATGCCTGACATCATCACTAGAAATATACCTTTTAAAGAGACTTTTGACACTCGTGTGATGGAGTCTGGCAATGCGCTGAAAAGAAAAGCCGAGAAAAAATTGAACAAGCTTATGAAAGGTTCGGGATATAAGGTTGGACGACTTGACGAACCATTTTAGTTGCAATTGCTTCGTAGAACTGTGCAGTTAAGGCGTCGTCAGCGTAAAAGTAAAAAGAAAAAAATTAAGAAAACGCGCAAACAACTATCGAGGGATCGCACTGGATTCAATATAAGCCAATATCATCGCTCGCGGATGATTCACCGATCGAATTTGTCGTACCAGGTAATGGTAACGAATACATTGATCTCACACACACGGTGCTAAGTCTTCGTGTCAATTTGGCTGTCAGTGAAGATGAAGAAGTGAACACTGACGTAGCATCCAAAATCATAAAGGTGGGACCGATAAATAATTTTATGCATTCATTGTTCAACCAAGTCGATGTGTTTTTTAATCAGAAACCTGTATCACCCAACAATGCGTACGCTTACATAGCGTGTTTCGGAACTTTATTGAATTATAGACCTGTGAGAAAATTATCCAACTTAATGAGTACATCCAACTTGATGAACGATGAGTTGGGTGCCAACGTGGGACTCGTCAAGTGACGTACATTACTACTAGCAAAGAAATCGATTGATCTGATTGGTCATCTTTATTGCGATGTATGCAATCAGGAAAAAATACTCATCAATGACGTCGAGGTCAGAATGCAATTAGTAAGATCTCGCAATGCATTCCGTCTCACAGACACTTCAAACTTGGTTTCCGTTCGCATCAAAGAAGCAAATCTTTTAGACACGTTAAAATAAGCCTATCTATTTTATTAGCCTTAACCAAAGCTCTGTTAAAGAGCACGGCAAAGTATCCGTTGACGCGTGTTAAAGTAAAAGCTGTGACGATGCACAGTGGTATTCATGATGAAACTTTAAATAATGTTATTTTGAGCCAGTTACCTAAGCGGGTTATTTTTTGGTTTCGTTAAAAATCAAGCTTATAGTAGCGGTTGCAATACAGTTACGTTTAATTTTCATTATTTTAATAATTATTTTCCTTGTTCGTACATTGACGGTTTTCAAGTTTCTTCCAAACGATTGCAGCCAGACTTTAAAACGAATAGTTTATATGTAGATGCTTATTATACCTTTTTTTGGTACTGGCGTTCACTTTCTCAATGAAGGAAATTACATTGATCTCGAATTTTATCCCAACGGTTGCTGTCTCTTTGCTTTTGATTTAACACCAGATTTATCGGCCAACTAATGTTCTCATTGGAACCTGATTAAACACGGCTTACGTAAAATAGCTATTTGTCAAGTAATAAATTTGGAATACAAGATTAACTGCCCACCTTTAAAAGATTTATCATCGGAAGTTTATTGTATGCATCATGCACTAAAACCAAATTATCAAAAATATCGGTGTGACTTAAATAACACTTATAACCTGAAATATTGGCTCTGCGAACGTAATGAGCAGCCTACAGATACTGCAAATCCTGTCGCAAATTACAACACATACCACCGGTATGCTCCCAGCCGATCAGATCCCATCTGTAACACTGATGATCACACAAAACCAGGTATGCATTGGATTGCTATATACGTTAATACACATTCTAATGGTTTATATTTCGATAGCTACGGTATTGAACCTTATGTACTGCAGCACGTCAATTAATTTCGTAAAAATTGTAAGAAACTGCGTTGGAGTGTCAAACAGTTACAAAGCAAATCTTCAAACATATGTGGTCAGTTTTGTTTCATATTCTTGTTTAACATGAACAACAGTTTGGGTTTTCAAAAATTTCTCGACAATTTTTCCGCTGATTTTAAAAAGAATGACAAAATTGCCAGACGTATCATTTCATTTAGGTGTGGCAAAAAAAATTTGAGAAGCTCGGTGTCAGGTGGTAGCGGTTGTCTGGTAAAATTTTTACAAAAACGTTGCAGTAAAATGTCTTTGATATAAGTGTATCCATGAATATATTTTTAATTGGCAGACTGCGCATTCGTGAACGTCTAATGATGGATACTAATGTTACATTATTACGAATTCGAAAAATAAACGATGCGTTTAAAAAGTTATATACTCAGCGTTTTTATCCACGCATGATACACGATCATACTTGTTTCAATTAATGTCTTAACTTGTTTCAGTCAATGCAATTTCTCATGCTAAAACGTGACTTTCCAATACGCAGATTCTCACTTTAAAAGAATCATTTTAAAACACGCGAATGTCCCTATTGAAAGAATTCTATTAAAATTCTTCTATTATTTAAAAAGAAGATTACAAGAATTCTTATTAAAGTGAACAAAGTATTCTTTTGAATTTTTTTAAGCAATCTTATGTATTACTGTACTATGGAAGTTGTAGTGAACTTCTGAATGAAAAGAACACTAACAAAATTCTCATGTTGTGAGAAAATATTCATAAATTGCAATAATAAGAGTCTTACTAGAAACTTAATTGTATTTTTGATAAAAAAAAAATTAATTTTTTTGGGTGCCAATAATCTGTTTTTACGTCTTTGTTGTATGAAAATGCGTCATGATAAAATATTTTTAATAAAATTATGGTTGAGTCATATAGAAATATTCTTATCAAAATATGTTCTGTCTGTGACCATCAGGTAAAATATGGCTCAAGATTTAAGATAGCCATCTCACGCTTAAAAATTTACTTAAAAAATTTACTATCCCCTCACTCAAAAATTTTCAGTTATTATTTGATTTATTAATGATAGCTGTATTTATAGCTATGATTTGCTACATTAACAGCTATCATCAACTACAATGACGCTATTTATGTTTAAATAATACCTTAAAAAAATTACTGTGTACGGCTATAAGAAATAAAATTATAGCTGAAATTTTGAGGATAAAACTCAGTCAAAAATTGTTAGCTTTTATTGTACCTATAAATTACAGCTGTATTTATAGCTAAAAATTCCTACAGTAATAGCTGTAACCGATTACAAAGTAGCTATAATCATGTACGAATATTATCTATAAAAAGTAGCTATTAACAGCTGTACATGTCACGCAAATTTCATACAACTAAGTTTATGTAATAATTGTTTTTTTATGTAAGGTATTTCAGCTGAAACAGGTACTATTATCTATATAATAACATCGAAAACTACGGGTTTCAGATATTTTTTAACGATGACAAATTTATTTACTGTACGAGTTTTTTTTCTTCTTTTTTTATTGTTCAAAATTACTCAAACACCCCAGTTTTGGTGTTATTGTACGGATAAGAGAGCCTGTTATGGCTGATATACCTTACAAAAAAAAGATTATTACATAAATTCTGTTGTTTAAAAGTCGCAAGAAATTTATAGTTGTAAGCAGCTACTTTTTATAATAATTATTAGTACATGATTATAGCTACTTTGTAGTCAATTATAGCTATAATTTTAGGTGATTATAGCTGCAAATATAGCTATAATTTATAGGGAAACTAATAGCTAATAATTTTTGACGGAGCCAGCTAAAAATAATTTATAAGAACTTTTTTAAGTTTTGTGCCACTTCTGACTATACTAGTCGATTGACCTTAATATCTCTTTGAATCATTAAAGTCAACTTGTTTATGAACCACACTGGCACATATTTAAAGAAGCTATTTCATTTCAAATATACATAAAAATAAATGTAATTTAGTTGATATTAATACTAAACTTAAGTTTCATTAAACCAATTGAAATTTGACTTTCAGTATATAATTACTAAAATTACACCACCTATCGCAGTCTGTTTTAGTTCAATCCTTTTTTGAGTGTCAGCTAACCACTCCAAAGGATTTAAGTTCCATTCCCTGTCACTGCGAATATTTTTACTATCCTATTTCACAATAACACTGCAGTAAAAAAAATTTTTTTGAATGTCTTTTTAGGAAGAATTGAATTTAGTACGTTTTTTGTAGAATTTTCGAAGTATTCTTATCACTACAAAAACAAAAAAATTTCTTTGCCCAATACCTTTTTTATCATTAAACAAAAAGAATTCTTTAAAAATTCTAATATATTGGGCATTCACGATTACTCACAGAAAATAATAAGTATTCTTTATGATTACTTTTCAAAAAAATTATTCTTTTTGAATTCTTATTGAATTAATAAAATAATCTTTTTGAAAATTGGGTAATCAACGAGAACAAGAATTGTGTTTTTAGTAAAGCTAAAGTACCATGAAAAAAATTAGGTATATAATACTTCTACCTTACATGGATGTTAATTGGATCCAAAGTATATTATCCTCTTTTGATTAAGTCAAGAAGATACATGGTTTTCAATTCAACGAGTCAATTTAGCGTCCTGTAGTCTGCAAAATTTTTTGCTTTTTTTTTATTGTTATTGTTGTTATTTTTTATAAATTTAGGTGATAACAACCTAATACGCAAAGACATTATTATAATAATCCTATAACAACTCAAAAAAAATTTTTTTTTTAAATAATCAAAAAGAATACTTATTAACTTCTAAAAGTAATCGCGAATGTCATATAAATTAGAATTCTTAAAAAATTATTTTTATTTAATGAAAAAAACTGTATCGGGCGTAGAAATTCTTTTTTATAGTGATAACATTACTTTAAAAATTCTATAAGAAATAGATTAAATTTTATTCTTTTCAAAAAGACGTTAGAAAATTTTTTTTTTAGTGATTCAAATAGTAGCGAAAAACTAAATTTTTAGGTCCAGTTTGTTAATTATACCATTGTCTATTTATATAAATTGTAAAAGAATTCTGTTATTATTAATAGCC
>NW_019379620.1:1337451-1373204 GCF_000648655.2 Copidosoma floridanum | reverse complement strand
CTTGGAGTTCTTGCTCTCACGTATACAACATTACAGATAAGTATGTGTGTTGTGTACTATATGACAGATGATATTTAATAACCCATTATTTAAAATTTCGGGCGATTTGAAGTGCCTAGCAAAATTATTTATCCGTATTATAGACCCGGTTTGGCTAAATAACATTTTTTTTTCGCCTTCGATTTCTCAACTAATTACTTTAAATGAAATAATATCTTTTCTCATATAAGCCAACGCTTACTGTAAGATTCATGGGGGTACGGGTTCGCCAACTTTGCTCACCTACAGCGCTGCAGTCGTTTTTTTTATCCCCTCCAATCTGATGCACGGAGCGAATAGTCAGAAAAGGCATGGAACTTACAACAGTTCTTATAAATAATTTTAAGCTGGCTCAGTCAAAAATTATTAGCCATTATTTTACCGATAAACTATAGCTATATTTGTAGCTCTAATAACCTTCAATAATAGGTATAATTGACGACAAAGTAGCAATAATCATGTACTAATAATTAGTATAAGAAGTAGCTGTTTGTAATTATAGATTTCACGCAATTTTGACACAACAAAATTAAGCTATAAATTTAGCCAATTATAGCAATAAACACAGCTATGATTAATAGGTAAAATAATAGCTGATTTTTTATGACTCAAGGGATAGTAAATTTTTAAGTAAATTTTTCGGCAGAGATTAGTAGAGAGATTGCTGACTGCAATGCTACGGCGCGAGTTCACTTTTGGCCACTGTTTCGAGCGCCCCATCGCAGCCAAGCGGTCGAACCAGGCACAAACATTTTTTTTTTTATTTAAGAAGCGTGGAGGGGATATACCGAGTGTGTGCCTATGGATTCGCGTGGAAATGGGCATTTTGGCACATACTTGGAAGACGCGTGGAAGGGGTATACTGAATATGTGCCTACGGAGAGAGGAGCAGAGGAGTGGTGCATGGAAATGCCGACTACAGCTATATAACTATGTACCCGAGGTGGCCACAGTAGCACAGTGGTAAAGGTTGTAGTTCTTGTAGCTTGGGGGCTTGGTAACACATGCTCACGAGTTCGAGACTCAGCCTTCACTCACTTGGCTCGCATTTCTGAGAAACTTATTTCCCAAGTGCGTATTACCAACTGTGGCCAAATGGTTCAGAAGCAATGTAAAACAAGGTCCCCTTTGCTGTGTAAGTGATTGATGTCACAATTAAATCTGAGGCGGTTTTTTACAATGCCAATGACGATAGCATGTAAATGCATAGTAACACAGCATTGCAGAGCCTATAGGGCATAGTTCTCAAAAAATGGCCGCAAAATATTCACAAAAAAAACTGTATACTCGCGTATATCATAGCGAAAGAAAGCGACGAGTCTTTCTCGCTATATACTAACTTCTTACATAGAGATTGACCACAGTGTTATTAAGTAATGCTTAAATAATTTATGCATATAAACATGCATACTTCTATTGTCAACTTAAAGTAAAAGGAAAAAAAATTTATTCATAGAAACCCTTTTTTTCCCTTGATTTAAAAAAGCTCTTTCATGCCTTCTACTCTGAAAAGACTATTTCTTGCGCTGACCCGCCGATATTATTCAGCGATTCAAGAAATTGTAAGACTTAAAAAAATGGAACCACATCCTAAATTATTAATAAAAAGCGGGCCTTACTTTAAATAAACAAATTTGCAGTGCAAGATCTTCAAAAATCCACTCAGTTTTCTGACACTCTATAAAGCTATCGTTAAATGTTTCAGTATTTTCTCTGCAGGTAGAAATTTATTCAACAATATTAAATTATGTTGAGTAGCAAATTAAAAGTTTTAGTCATCTATTGATATCTAAAGTTTTTTGTAATGAAACAATCGTATAAGATTTATAAGATTTATAAACAAGTATAAACAATCGTATAGATAAGTTATATAGCTGTAGTCAGCATTTCCATGCACCACTCCTCTGCTCCTCTCTCCGTAGGCACATATTCAGTATACCCATTCCACGCGTCTCCAAAGTATATGCCTACATGCCCATTTTCACGTGAATCCGTAGGCACACACTTGGTATATCCCCTTCACGCTTCTCAAATAAAATAAAAAATATGTGTGCCTGGTTCGACCACTTGGCCGCGACGGGGCGCTCGAAACAGTGGCCAAAAGTGAACTCGCGCCGTAGCATTGCAGTCAGCAATCTCTCTACTAATCTCTGTTTTAGGCATGAGATAGCTATCTAAAATCTTGGGCGATATTTCACCTGATGGTCACAGACAGAAAATATTTTGATAAGAATATTTCTGTATGACTCAACCACTATTTTATTAAAAATATTTTATCACGACGCATATTGATACAACAAAGACGTAAAAACGGATCATTGGCACCCAAGGAAATAACTTTTTTTCCATCAAAAATACAATTAAGTTTCAAGTAGGACTCTTATTATTGCAATTTATGAATGTTTTTTCACAACATGAGAGTTTTGTAAGTTTTCTTTTTATTAAAAAGTTCACTATAACTTTTATTCTACAGAATTACATAAGATTGCTTACAGAATACTTCGTTTACTTTAATAAGAATTCTTTAGTCTTATATTTAAATTTTATAAGAATTTTAAAAGAATTCTTTTATTAGGGACATTCGCAGATTTTTGAAAAATTCTTTTACACAGAAGATCTGCGTACAGAAATATAATTAAAAATATATTTTTTAACGCACAATGAATTTTGATATTTCTCAAAAAGTATTCCTAATTGGTTTTCTTGATGAAGTATAATAATACTTTTACTGCGAAAAAAACGATTCTTCAAGATTTCAAAGAAAGCGAACATGTACGTTTGCTTAAAGATTTTAATAAGTATTTTTTTTTAATGAATTTTTGGAAAAAAGAGTTCTCCTAGAATTCTTGTTGGCTACATGCAATAATCTATATGCGTGCTGGGATACTGTTGCTTAGTTATGTCTTACTCTTAAAATTTTCATGTTTGTTGTTTTTTTTTAATTGAGTTTGATTTTGTTACATGTTTTGAAATAATAGTTTGTTAGCGAATAATTTTATGAACAGATAAAACTGATTTAACTATTTATAACAAGATACTTGTACCATGTCTGAAGGCTACGTTAATTTCATTCCATAGTAAAACATAAGAATACTCAGAGAATACTAAAAAAATTCTTTATTTAATGCTTATAAGAATTCTTATAGACTTTTCCAACGGTATAAGAATCTTTGAAGAATTCTTTCTATGCAACCATTTGCATGTTTCTTCAAGAATTCCTTTGCCCCGAAAATCTGCTTTTCGGGATTTCCCCAGCTAAAAATTTGTCATAAGTTCTTACACAAGTTCTTATGTAATGTCTTATATAATTTCCTACATATGTTTTTATGTAAGTTCTCATTTAAGTTCTTTAAATAGAACTTATGTCAGAACTTCTACACGATCTTACATTTGCTTATCAACCAAGAACTCACATAAGATCTTATGTAATTTCTTATATAAGTTCATATTTAAGTTCTTATAAGAGTTCGTGTATCAGTCGTTTAAACGTATTTAGCTACTATCTACATACATACATGGTGAATTAAAAAATTTTTTTGCATAAAAGCTGGTAGAATAGCTTGTATAAATTAGTAAATACAAAAAAAAGCATCTCTTACCTCCACTAAAGGGATTTGAACCTTGTCTTGAGAATCTCTAGTCAAGTGTCTTACCCACTTAGCCAGAGTGGATTTGATACATGGAAAAGAATTGACGTCCTTATAAGGTACGTCCAAAACTAATGTTTATTTTCTTATTTTGTAAATAACATTTACCATCTTGGTTACCTCATTGGTTAATAGACATTTTATAAATGTACATATAACATTGTTTTGAGTCTGATAATGCGTTTCTCGACAGTATATCTAGTATTTTATTTTACAACTACTTTTTGTTCACGAATTTTGTTAAACTTTACTTATACTTTTTGTTCTAAGGGAAAAATAATCTATTTTTAATAGTGTAACAAATTTATTGTAATTGCTTCAACAAAGTTAAGGATTAACTTTTTCCCTTCAATACTTTAATGTCGGTATCGAAAACCAGCAGCAAAAACAATTTCTCTCTTATTTATACATTACTCAAAAAACTATACAAATTTTTAAAATATGAGTTTATACATAAAACAAAGTTTTAAAAAAAATATTTGATTTAAATAAAAAGTGGAAAAACGTTTCTTAAGGAAGCTTGGGCGTTTGGTGTCGTATCTATTGAGGGGCCCCTGTGGGGTACTTGTCATACAAATGATTCTTTGTAATATTTTTTTTATAATCATTTTGATTATACACATGTGTGAACAAAATAGCAATAATACGCGGAAAAGTCATTGGGAAAATCGATATTAAAAAATTTATTAGTTTTCCCGAGGTACCTTGTGTAAAGATGACGGCCCTGCCACGATAAAGCTGACAACACTGTACTCTCTTGCTCTCATCTGCTATTATATACCTATACTTGTGTTAGACTTAAATTTTCATGCTTGTATGTTTATGAATGTACAGCGCATGCGCACTTACAGTACCTGAACAAAACAATTCTCATGTTCGATGTTTTCCTCGCTATTTTCTCAAAATTTAACGTGTTGATCCTATTCTTTTTTTTAAATAATAGATTCTTTATACTTTCAAGTACATGTACCAATTTAATGTGTGGGCCCACAGCTTTTTATTGCGGTACGGTAGTCTATTGAATTTCGGGTTCCGTAAGGTTGCGTGTTAAAATGACGAATTTTCACAAGCGATTTTCTCGAAAATTAATGTGTTGACCTACCTATTTTGTTTTCCTAAAAAAATCTAGCAAACTTTATCTATATAATCTCTGAATTTCAGACCTAGCCAGCATTTAATTCAAAATCGCCCAAGCCTCCTCAACTAGTATCAGAGATTGTAAAAAGCAATAACTTGAGGACTCAATAACATCTATGTTAGCATCAGATGCACCTTATGAGGACGTCAATTCTTTCTCATGTATCGAATCCACTTTAACCAGGTGGGTAAGATTCTTGACTAGAAATTCTCCGGACCAGGTTTAAATTCTTTTTGTAGAGGTAAGAGGTGTTTTTATTTTTATTTATTAATTATTCAATCAACATGAACTGATGGAATGAATCTCTTGTGGTTGATGAATGATTTCCTTGTAAAAGACGAAACTAAATAATATATTCTACACATAAATAAGTAATACATTTGTACGTCAAGAGCTCGCTGTCAGCCTGAAATCTCATTTTCTTATAATTACACTACGCTTTCCTTTTAAATCTGTTGAGATGTCATTATTGTGTCAAGTTTCGTTAAGTATGATATGTTATAAACAATATTTGCGTGTCAAAAGATGTACTAACGGCTGACCTAATATTGATTGACGTGTATAGATAGACATTTAGCTGAGAGATTTAAAATTAGATAACGTTAGAGATTTAAATATTTAAAAGAAATTAGCTGTTTGAGTAGGGTACTATAAAACTTAAAAGTAAATAAGTTATTGGCTCAAAATATAAGGGAGTCGATAAATAAGAGTAGTGTGGAAATATTGCACACTTCTTTTAATGCAGTTAATGAGGCTACCTCATAAAAAATAATTGCTTATAGCATTAATGCACGTAAAATGATGAATTCTGTTTAAAAACGTGCAAGTAATAAGTAAAAAGAATCGCTGAAAAAAATTTGTTTTAACGGTATATCTCCTTATCATCTCTACTAAAATTAAGAGTGACCTAGGTCTTATAACTATATTGAGAGGCTTAAGTACAGTAGGTATTCTAACAAATGCTATAGCAACAATACCGAAGAATGTTAATGCAACTAAGGTTGCAAAATAGGAACTGCAGGACAATCAGAGATGCAATAAAAGCATGAAAGTTGTTGTTCTTTAAAAAAGGCCTAACTTCATCTGGATACAACTGAATTCGTCATCTTCAAAAGTCATTTTCTCGGAAAAACTTTAAAAAAAGATAGTCGAAGAGCAATTTTCTAATGGAACTCAAGAAAATGTTCTAATTTACTGCTGTATGATACAAGGTAGCACATTAAAAATGTGGTGATGACAAAACTTTTTTAACAGTTCATGTGATTTTAAACCACCTATTAATTAAGTGCTATACTTTGAAAAACATAAGTTTAATTATAACTATACAAAAGATTAAGACCTCGATTAGTATAAACTTAGTTTATTATTACAAGACTTTAATAAGTGGTCAACTGCTCTTGTATTTTCTATCGAAGAGGTAGTCCAATAAAATATAAAGTAGTTTCATAATCAGACATTATTCATTGACACTTTATCAGTCAAAAAAAATCATCGACACTTATTCAATTATTTTGAGATTTAAGATTAACGGTTGTTTTCAGTTAATATGATACAANTGTTTTAGAGCAGTAGAAGGATCCTATAAAAATTCTTTAGAAGCGGACATTTAAGTATTAAATAAGAATACTTTTTTTAAAAAATTAGCTAATAGGGATGGTCCAGTTGAATGGATCAAGCTCGCATCCTGCATCTTGCAGTTAGTAATTTTTTGTCTTCTTTTTTTACTATTATTGTAGTTATTTTGTATGAATCTGGTCAATGACCATACATATAAAACATTTTTTTCAATTTACACTGAACTTTGGTAGTTCTCAAAAAGTATTCTTATTTTGTTTTTCTTGATTAAATAAAATAATACTTTTACTGTGAAAAAAAAATTCTTTGAGATTTGAAATAAAGCAGGCATTTGCGTTTACTTAAAAATTCAAATAAGTTCTCTCTTTGATAACTTTCAGGGGAAAAAAATCCTCCTAGGATTCTTGTTGACTACATATTATATTCTACATGCGTATTAAGCACCCTTCAAGATTATTCGTAGCCTTCCCACTATTCCCTTACGGTGTCCACACGATTTTTCTTGTCATTTACTGTCCTTTCACTATCTGTCTGGACTCTTTTATAAAAAAGTAATTGTGTAATACAATCCCTGCTCCACATTTTCTCTTAATTAAACGTTCGATAGTAGTTTTCTAATAATTCAAACAATATTGAAAATTTTTCTTAGCAAGTTCAGTAAGATTCCCAGTATGTTGATTTTTGTTTCTAAATTTTTGTATGCAACTATAGACCCTTTTTCACATAGTTATAAAAAAGTAAAAACCGTGGAAATTTTGCCTTGTAAATATGACTCACTTTTAAGAATGATCCTATTAAATCACGAAGAGATATTTTTTCGCTTGTTTTTTTTTTTTATTAGAAAAACAGTATTAAAAATAAGTACATGTTTTAAGATGCAATCATTCTAACCCATACTTTATTTATTTTTATGTTACCTTAGCCGTTTTAAAGTATTTTAATATTTAAAGAACCGAAAATTTTATTAGTTTAATACATGTGTTGGCACAAAAGTATAGTTAAATCAAAAATCTCTTTCTAAATAATATTTTGTACATCTGCAATATTTTCTCTTTCTATTTAAAGTAATATACTGCTTTTATTTTTTCTTAGTTGGAGATTTAGTAATAGTCCTAGCAAAAGCTTAAAGTGATTCTTGAAACAAAAAGTTTGATCCCAATATTTTTTCCAGCTTTTATTTTATGTTATGTATTGTATTTATATGTTGTAATTATTTGTAATTGTATACTACTACATAAACTATGTGATGTTCTTAAGTTTCTTATTAACATTTCTAAATTTTCAAGTATTATACTCAGTTCATAAGATGGCGAGCCTTTCTAGCTTCAGCGTTCCTACAGACAAATTTATATTAACAAGGATCTCCACCCCAACACAATTCGTGTGCCCACCCCTCATAGTTAATAACAAATATCTAATTTCCTAAAATTTGTTAAAACAATTAAGTAATTTACTAACACAAACTATATAGATTTAGTTTTTATTTATTATAAAATTGAAGAATATTAATTATTTAATCACATTTTTTTATTGACGTATCTGTCAAGTATAATCTACCCACCAGCAGTAAGAAATACCATGCAGCGTCTCGATTATTGATTTGATTTACGGTTTGAATAGAACTGTGCCCTCTGGGCTTGTCCTATTTTCTGGAAAAGTAGACAACCAGTAAGTAAGTGGCTGGTATTAATTTAGCGAAACATATTTATAAGCATTAATCTAACTGATTCAATTACCTTTCTTATATTTGTAACTAAATAAAATTGAGTTTCACTAGTTATTTAACTGATCTTTTCCTTCTTGTGCTATAAATTATCAACGAAATACTTCAGCTATTTCAACGGCCAAGGCAAGAGAGCTGTCGACGTTGAATCGTCCAGCATACGTAAATGCACTGGTAAATAACTCTTAATATTTTAATTGCATTAAAACACTGCTGAAAATAAACATATGTGCTGTTTGCATGCTGTACGCTTCATTCAATCACTTGCGCCCAAAAATTACTTGAAAGAGCCACGAACTAACACACCCAAAACCAGTTTCGACCAATCACAAAACAAATGAACCAGTGACACTCAAATTTTGTAGGTAAAATAGTATCGTTAAACTTATTATTACTCTCATAAGTTACTTAAATTATGCTGTAACATAATTAAAACTTTTCTTTTGTCTACTTTAAATTTTAATACTTGAAAAAAGAGTAGTTATTGTGTAAAGTGAGAGGTACATTATTTACGGAGTTATTACTGTTAGTAACAAATATTTTTAAACATACATTGTTGGTTATGCATTAAGTGGAAAAATTGACTGTTCCTTCTCTCATTTATTGATGTGAAATGCGCCCATACTTCTTTACTAGAATACAGTACCCCACCCCGCCGCTGCAACTTAAACCCTTAAAACTGCTCCCCTTACCTATGTACCCCTATAACATTATAAGGGTATTTTCTCCCATTACCCCTACAGTATCTCTATTACACTGAATTTCTTTGTATTTATAACAAAACTAGTAGACTGATTTTTACAAACATTCGTTGCGATAATTTGGTAACGTGTTTCCTGTCAGCTGAAATTACATTCCGTAAAGCTGGTATAACTGTTTCAGCTACCAAAACTGATCATATCCTGGCAAAAATTGATCTGGACTCCCCTTAGGCCATTCAGGATTTAATGGTTTTAGAGCCTGGCCAGGTTAACATTTATTGTCATATCAAAGCTAGACAAATGTCCACTTTCAGTTGCACTGTGCAAGCAAGGTTGCGCCAACTTATAAAAGGCCAAGTACCTTGAAATGACAAACCATCTTTAATTTTAAGTAGATTGCGTGCTTTCGATAATAAATGTGGTAATGACATATTTCATACAGTACATGTTGACCAAATGTCCGCTCTTCGTCGTGCAGCTACTGTAATTTCCGATATTAAAAATTTAAACAAAATCACTAAAATGGCTGATAAATACATGGAGGCTGCTCCTACTAAGAATCCAGTATCTGCTGTTTCAGTCCATCTTTCTTTCCAATCCTTACAAAATGATTTGTCACGATTGACTACCCTAAATAATAATCTTAAGACAGACTTGGATAAGTTTAAATGCTAACATGGCAGTTCTAAGTCGTACGGCAAGCCCAATCCTTGTTCTGGCTCTTCGGAGGGTGATTCCTAACTTTATCGTCTCAATAATCAGTGTGGTTCCAAAGCTCAATGTTGATATAAACCTTGTCCTTGCCCGCCCCCCCCCCCCTCTTGGAAAATTAATGTTAGGGTTACAGGTCTAAATGTCTCCACATTGAAGATCGTCAAACGAATTTAGTTTTCTTGATTGATACACGGTTAAAAATTTTATTGTTACCTAAAGAAACGGTTAAGTTCTCTTTCCTGCTTGTACTCGAATAGTAGCAGCCAATAGCACTCCTATTGAGGTCTTCAAAAATATTGATTTAATTTGAGATTTTGGTCACGATAAATAAGCTTTGGTCTCAATTTTCAGAGGTAACTGGACAGAAGCCTGTCATCATACTAAATTCCCTCGATGTGTTTCATTAAATTATCACTAAAGGTCACGCCAGCTTTAGATCGTGCCCATCGCTTAAACCCTGATAAATATCATGCCGTTAAGACAAAATTTAAAAAACTCGTCAAGAATGGTATCTGTAGATACTAAAGTAGTCCCTGGGCTAATTTTTTACATTTAACTAGTAGGAAGAATGGATCCTGGTATCTTTGTGGCGAATTTCGAAAATAAAACAGTGTGACTGAGTCCGATAGGTATTCGATTCCTCATCTTCACGACTTTTTTGTCACCTTGCATGGTAAATAAAATTTCTCTTCTCTTCTTCTAGATCTTTTCCAGGCATACCATCAAATTCCTGTGGATCTTGAGGATGTTTCCAAGAAAGCTATGATAACTCCCTTTAGACTGTTTTAGTATTTGGTGATCCTTTTTAGGTTAAGAAACGCCTGTCAAACCTTCTAGCGATTTATAAACCGAGCTCTTTATTGTCTAGAATTTGTCTTTGTTTATCAGGATAATATCTATTGCACATTATTGCACAAGTAGACTTGCTTTACACAAAGGGTATCTCCCCACTACGCAGCTAGTCATATTGTTATATTTCCACGATACTTGCCTACATGAACACAACTTAAAAATGAACTTAGTTCTAACGCAGATTACACAGGCCCTAGAGAAGCTTACAAACTTGTACACAATGTTATCGTCATTATAGCCGGCAAGTCAGATAATATTTAATAGAAAATACAAACACTCGTTGACAGAAGTTACAATCATGGTTAAAGGTGATACGCATATAGCTTATAATATAAAAAACACGAATTAAAAATTCATAAAATGAAACAACTCCAAGGCACAATTTAAAAAAGTAAGAATGAAGCCTACAAATAGTCTGAGGACTAAAGAAAAAAAGTTTTTTTGCATGAATTTTTAATACATGTTTCGGCTCTATACGCTGACAAGGAATGAAAAATGATTCAGGAAGAGTTAAAGGTTGCATGTTATCAGATACATAGTAAGCTGGTTTAAACAGCTTTTTAGAGACTGTTTAAGGTTTACCGCTAACACCTTTTTTATAGTCTAAATAAGAAATTAGTTACAATATTTTATGGGGACCAAAATCAGATCATTCGAGAAATTTCTTGACTGATGGAGCTTTCAGAAAAATAGGAGAAGACATTTTTGATTCTTTAAAAAAAAGGGAACAGAGTCTACGCCTATGGGTCATCAGGATGGGTTTGACATTTTGCATATGCCCATGAAATTCCTCCAAGAAAATCTGAGGATTTGGAGTGAAAATATCAGGCAAACAAAATTTTCCAGGAACATGCTGAGTTGTTCCATACAAACACTTTGTGAAAGACCCACCCGTATTTAATTTAAACGTACAGCATTTCTAGCATTTCTTGAACCTAAGAGTTAGCCGAGCCAATCGCGATTGTTTTGACTCATAAGCGCTTTTTTAAGATCACAATGCCACTGCTCAATCATGCCCAGCAGGGTGATAGGAAGCTATCTTATGCTGTCCTATGCTGAGTACCAATTAAACTTAACAAAGCTTTGATTACCTAGAATTCAAATTGGGTACCCTGATCTATAGTGATTATACGAGGACTACCAAAATGAGTTATCCAAGTGTCATAAAAATCGTAGTTACAAGATAATAATAACAATCACAATAAGGTAAAGGACCTACAATATCCATATAAGTTTCTAAAAATCTATCATCAGGAAAACGAACAGACCAGGATTATTTTCAACGTGCTGTAAAACCTGTGAAACTTGGTAGTCTATACATGTTTCGCACCAAGCCTTAATATCACGATGGATCAAGGGCCAGACATACCTCTGTCTGATGACAGTGTTCATCATTATCTTGGCATTGGGGTGGGCAGAAATATAGAATAATTTTAAAAAATTTCTATGAGAAGGCTCACGTACATAGATATACAAAACATTATCAGAAAGATCATAGTAACATTTATGATTTTCTTGGCCCCATTATGAGGCCTTAAACTAAAGCGAATTCTTTAGTAGGTCTCCAAGTAACTCTACTTATTCAGGATCAACCTTTTGGAGCTGAGCCAGCTCAAGAATATTGAAATCAACTAGAAGACAAATGGGATTTATACGAGAGAGGCCATAATCTACTTAATTGCCCGTACCTGCAAGGTGATTAATGGAGGTCGTAAATTAAGAAATAAATGTCAACTGCCTACATTGGTGGAAGTAACTAATAAACTTGATTGATTTAAAAATGGCAGTCAATTTCTTATTATACACCGCATAATCTAACTGAGCCAGAGAGAATTTCTATTAAAAAAAATCTGGAGAGTTTCCAAACGTTACATTAGAATTGCTCAAGCACACTACCTATGAAAAGATTCAAGGTATCAGTTATTAGACGGGTTTCTGCACAAAAAAACGATGACATACAAGAGCAATTTTCCAAAAATTTTATTCAAAAGCTATCTTAACCTCAGAAGTCCAAATGACCTCGCGTTTATCATTTTTAATTGATCATTTGGGCATATAGATCATTTTAAGATATTATCCTAATAAACAAAGACAAATTCTAAACTATTAAGAGCACGGTTTATAAGTTGCTGGAAGGTTTGACAGGCGTTTCTTAACCTAAAAGGGATCACCAAATACTAAAACAGTCTAAAGGGAGTTATCATAGCTTTCTTGGAAACATCCTCAAGATCCACAGGAATTTGATGGTATGCCTGGAAAATATCTAGAAAAAGAGAAGAGAAATTTTATTTACCATGCAAGGTGACAAGAAAATCGTGAAGATGAGGAATCGAATACCTATCGGACTCAGTCACACTGTTTTATTTTCGAAATTCGCCACAAAGATACCATGATTCATTCTTCCTACTAGTTAAATGTAAAAAATTAGCCCAGGGACTACTTTAGTATCTACAGATACCATTCTGGACCAGTTTTTCAAATTTTGTCTTAACGGCTTGATATTTATCAGGGTTGAAGCGATAGGCACGATCTAAAGATAGGGTGACCTTCGGTAATAATGTAATGAAACACATCGAGGGAATTTAGTATGATGACAGGCTTCTGTCCAGTTACCTCAGGAAATTGAGACCAAAGCTTACTTATCGTGACCAAAATCTCAAATTAAATCAATATTTTTGAAGACCTCAATAGGAGTGCTATTGGCTGCTACTATTCGAGTACAAGCAGGAAAGAGAACTTAACCGTTTCTTTAGGTAACAATAAAATTTTCAACCATGTATCAATCAAGAAAACTAAATTCGTTTGACGATCTTTAATGTGGAGACATTAAGACCTGTAAGCCTAACATTATTTTTTCAAGAGGGGGGGGGGGGCAAGAATAAGGGAATCACCCTCCGAAGAGCCAGAACCAGGATTGGGCTTGCCGTGCGACTTAAAACCGCCATGTTAGCATTTAAACTTATCCAAGTCTGTCTTAAGATAATTAAGTAGAGTAGTCAATCATGACAAATCATTTTGTAAAGTTTGAAAAGAAAGATGGACCAAAAAAGCAGACACTGCATTGATAGTAGAGTCAGCAGCCTCCATGTATTCATCAGCCATTTTAGTGATTTTGTTTAAATTTTTAATTTCAGAAATTACAATAGCTGTGCAACAAAGAGCGTATATCAGTGATTCTAACAACCAAGAGTTCTTGCGCAATCACAGAACGATGTTAGTCTCTCTACATCAGGCAGGCACTGTCAGGCAGTGGAGGGAGAGCTCCCCCTGCCGTACTTTTAACCTAAGCCCCGCCCACTTTCACAGCTTAAATATAAACTAATACTTCCTTCGTCCGTAGTGGCCGTAGTCGAGTACATAAGCTCTTTTGCCCGCGCGTTGAAACTGAAAAATTTAGGTTCAAACCACAATCTCGCGCAACATTTTTTTTTTTTTTTGTCACTACTTATACAAGATTTTCTTTTATTTATTCGTAGGCTACAAATAAATATTAAAGTCTTGTTGAATTTTTTTATTTTTATTGCTGATGCATTCAATATAAATCTGTTACGACATTATTTCGAAATTTGTTTTTTTTTTTTTTTTTTTGAGATAATGAAATTAGTAGTCATGCTACAAAAAAACCACCATTCCACACCACCTCGTGGTATTATAGTTTCAAAAGAGAAAATTCTGATTTTTTTACAAGTTTTCTTCTTTTTTATTAATTTTATAATATTACTATTATACTAATATGTTTACCAAAGAAATTGTGTGACCAGTCTTTGCTAATCACACAACTAAAGAATAGAGCCAGTCATAAAATAATCAATCTGTCATAAAAAAAAATTAAAAAAAAAAAGGTAATCCATATCAGACTGGTGGAAAAGAAATGTATTCTTTGATTAATACTTAATGCTTTTTTCTTCTTGAGTTGATTCCAATATAGGCCACGTCCACGCGTCATAACTGTCGCCGAGTTGTTTGTTGTGATTTTACATACATTTCAAGTCATGCACTTAAGAAAAAGATCCACATTCACGCGAGCTGCTGTTTTGTTTAGAATTTAGCTCTTGTCATCATCTATACAGTAAGATGCACATTCGCGCAAACTGCTGTTTTATTTCTAAGTCAGTTAGCTTCTGAGTAGTCAACAAGACAGCATGCTTGCTGGAGTAGATGTTTTTTGAGAAATAGTGCTTGATTATTTTCTGTCTAACGGTGCATCAACTATTTTCTTTGTGCTTCTTTATTTCATATTGTAGATAATGCTACAAGTGGCAAATGTTTAAAGTGTTTAATTAAATTCCTTTTTATGTTGTTGATCTGCAGAGGTCAATACTTTTCTAGCAGCCTTGTTTCGTGCTTTTCAAGCGTTGTAAACTATTGCTTTGGTGGTGGATATTTGTGTTTAATTAAAGTGCTTTTTAGTGATTTTTAAATAATGGGGTAGACACTGTTTAGCAATCTTCCTGCATGTTATCCGAGCATTGTAAGCAATTGCTTTGGTGGTGGATATTTGTGCTTGATTAAAGCGCTTTTCAGTAATTTTTAATTATAGTGTTAAATGCTGCCTAGCAGCTTTCTTGCATATTAACTGTGCGTTGTAAATAAGTGCTTTGGTGTCACGTGTTTGTATTGAATTAAAATGCTTTTTAGTGATTTTTGAATGTAGCAATAAATACTGTCCAGCAATCTTCCTGCATGTTTTCTAAGCATTATAAACGATTGCTTTGGTGGTATACCTAAAAAGCACTTCAATTTAACACAAATATATAATTTGAGATTTGATATTTAATTATAGTGTTAAATGCTTTCTGACAGCCTTCTTTCACGCTTTTTACGCGTTTTCAATAAGCGCTCTTTAATTTTTATAGTGTAGTGTAGTGTACGGACAGTAATTCAAAATTAATAGTTTTTTAATGTAAGCTGCAGTTTACATGTGTGTGCAACTTATAAAATATTGTATAAAAAATCATTGAATGTATTTTAAAGAGGCTCTTTACCAAGTATTTGAGTCAACAGGCGTACTGTACAGGTAATTTATTTTATTTTATTTTATTTTTTATTTTTTTTAAATTTTCAAGATGTTGTTTACAAGTTACAAGTAATGATTTTTATCGATTATTTTGCTAATTCTAAAAATTGCGAATATTTTTCGTAAGCTCCAATTCTTTTCAGATTAAAAAATTCGTTTATTGTCTATCTTTTATCTTAATGTTGACTAGAAAAAATCCATTAAATTAAAAAAGTATTAAATCGGTAATTTTACTGAAATCGTTGTGAATTTTTTTTTTACATTTCGTTCATTAATTATACGTTTTAGCATTCTAGTCGAACTTTTAAACAAATAAGAAGCCTCTGAAAGTACATGGTTTAATCGAGTGCATGCAATTTTGCTGGTTCTTAATTTCTGTAGAGGTAACTATTGAAAATTTGGTGCATCAAATTAATTATTTTTTTGTTTTTTGCTTGCAGCATGCAACTTTACAAACTATGGAGTTTTTTTTGCAATGGTAAGATTTATCAAGATTCAAAAAGGCAGCATTTTCTGTGGTGTCACGGACGTGGCTTATCGTACGTGACAGTAGTCTTAAAAAAGCATTTAATTTCCGAAAAGTTTTCTTTTTTTCTGTATAAATTGTTAAATTTTATTTTTAATTAGTTATGTAAATTGTAAATTTGTTTTTCCGTTATTATTATCTGAATTTCAAATAATTCTAGTTTGTTACTATAATATTAAAATATTTTAACAACGAAATAAATCAACATGTCTTCCAATGTAAAAAATTCGTCAAAGCGGAAACTAAACAGCGGCACAGATATTAACATACCAAGAAAACCCAAAAAATCATGTATTTTTATTGATAAGTGGTTACAAGAGTTACCATGTTTATAACACACATCTGCTTTGGTTGCCAAAAAAAGTTGCGCGAATATTTCAATAGAGTGCCAGCAGTTGCTTCAAGCCATTTCTAAGTATTTTTGCACCAGTTCAAAAAGATTTGTTAACTTTAAAAATTTTCAATTTTTTATCAAATTTTGACTAATTATAAAACTAGCTAACACCAGATAGCTCTCTCTTTGTAACTGTACTGACCGCGTTCTTGATAATTTGCCAGCTCTAAAGTCTTTTTTCTTTCTCGAATGTCATGAAAGTCCGCCTAACAATGGCAATGATGAGAAGAAGAGCTTGCCACAGTTTATGAACAATTTGTTACATGACGATAAAGTAATAGCGTATTTAGAATTTTTAAACTACGTTATAATATACTTTAACAAGTTAAATGCTGCTTTTCAAACAAAAAACACTATTATTCACAAGGTCAGTAGCTCGTGTTCAGAGATTTTAACATCTATCAGCTCAAATTTTCTCAATGCCACTGCTGTAAAAGAAATCGCCAAAGATAGTAATTACAAAGTGAGTGATAAAGATTATTAGCCATTAGAATATGAAGATATTGGTGATGCATGTGCTTCCAAAAACAGATGAGTTAGAAATTCGAGAAAATTGTTTAAAATTTCACACAACAGCATTAATAGAAATTCAAAAATCTTTTTTTTTAAATGATGACGTCTTACATTCACTTACTTTTTTACAACCTGCAAATGCTTTAAGCAACGAGTTTTGGAGTGAAAACACGAACGTAGTACAAGATCTTTAAAGATTTTTTCCGTACAGCGATGTCAACTATGAATTATTAAAAAAATAAATCACGTTGTTGTCGTCGTATTTTTTTAACGGTAAAGCAGAATTGTGTCAGTGAGAAGTTGATGTTTTTTGGAATGAAATTGTTAGTGTGTGTTCTGAAAACGGTGATTTATTATTTTTAAATTTAAAAATTTTGGTCCAAGCTGTTTTAACTTTGCCGCACTCTAATGCTGAGCCAGAAAAAGTTTTTTCTATTTTACTGACGTGAAGCAAAATAAAAGAAACAAAATGGAAATGGATTTATGGATTAAATTTGTTTCATTCGGTCTTGTTTTCCCGCCCATGGTATAAATGCATTAAATTTTGTAGCCACAAAAAATCATATTGATTTATTCAATTCGACAATGTATAAACATAAAGTGAATATCACTCTAAAACATGAATCTCAAAATAAATAATCTTGTAAATAATCTTGTAAATATTTCAACTCACATCTGTTATTCATTTTTTGCACTTGCTTTTTATGCATGAAATAATCAGTGTTATGTTCTTCAATGCAGTATTATAAACGTGCTCATTAACTAGACATGTATAGTTATAATGCGTAATAATTTATTTATAGATTATCAATATCCGGATCAATAATGTAAATATAACTGTATTGTACAATCTAACAAAGCTTAGTAATACTTTCATTTTGTAATGTACGTCATTATTTCAACTGTTGCACTTAACGTTTCTTTTTGCCATTAACTTAATACTCTCTAAATTGATACAGACGTAATAACGAGTGAACTAGGCCTACGGGGAAACCAATCGAAGAAAAAATTAAGAGCTACAGCAGTCGTCAAATCATAAACAATTCTTTTAAGTATTAATCCAATATGATGTATTCCTTTTCAACTTTCTAGTCATTATAATAATAACATAATTTTTTCTTCAAAAAAAAAACGCACCGATATACTTACTGCAAGGTGGTGTGGAAACAGTATCATTCTTTACTTAATTCTTAATTTTTATTGAAAAAAAAAAAAAAAAAAAAGAAAGAAGATTTCACTATCGTAGAGTAAGTTTTGTATATAATATTTAAGCAATAATAAAAACCATAAATAGTTAATTACAATTGATTTGCAGCATTGAAATAAACCGAAAAAAAATCTTGTATACGTAGTAACAAAGAAAGAAAAAATGTTGCACGAGATTGTGGTTTGAACCTGAATTTTTTAGATTCAACGCACGGGCAAAAGAGTTTATCCACTTGGCTACGGCCGCTATAGATGGAGGTAGTATTAGATTATATTTAAGCTGTGAAGGTGGGCAAGGCTTAGGTTAAAGGTACGGTAGGAAGAGCTCTCCCTCCACTGCCTGGCAGTGCCTGCCTGACGTGGAGAGAGTAAAATCCTGGCCAGGCTCTAAAACCATTAAATCCTGAATGGCCCAAGGGAAGTCCAGATCAAGCTTCGTCCGGACATGATCAGTTTTGGTAGCTAAAACAGTAATACCAGCGTTACGAAGTGTAATTTCAGCTGAAAGGAACCACGTTACCTGATTATTGCGACAAAGAAACGGAAAATAGGCTGTTTTTATATTGCCCAAACTATCTGAAAATTATTTTGACTGGTACTTTCATCTTGAATTTGGCAATCTAAGCATTAGTAGCCTCTAATTTAGCTTAATGCTTGACTCATTTTTTCAGTATCAGTAGCCATAAGAATCAGTGTGAAACTTTACAAAATTTGAAGTAGTTTGCATTTGCAGATGTAGTACAAAAGCATACAAGTTAAAGCTTACATTTCATGTGAGATAAAAAAAAATTTAATGCTTGAAAACGTGGTAAGATTCCTTGATAAAAATAAATAAAAATCTTAAAACACTCAAAACCTCTATTAGAAATACAAGCTAAAATTTATACGCTCATTAAAAAGCTTTTAACAAAAGAATATATTTAAGGAAAGGCCATACAGAATAGTTTACGAATTACACTACTATATTTTGCACGAGAAAAGAACATGAGCATGTGGAGGCAACACAAAAAGTAAAACTCCGGGTAAACAATTCGGCAAAAAGCCAACTGTTTTACGAAATGACCCAACATGCTATGTTTAATTTTGCGAAGTTATAAGAATTTACTTAATAAACGTCAATGACGAAGCTACGCAGTTTTAATACTTGTTCAAGAGCTAACGAAAAGCTCTCACTTCTCGAAAGATGCACACTGCCACTGTTGATTGCCACGCACAACACACATAGCTCAATGAAAGCCATGTGGTGAGATGAATCACCAAGCTGGGCTGCCTCGAAGGACCTACAGCAGAATGACAGCACCACCAGGTGCAGCAGCCTTGGTGACGAGTTGACAATGTGGCAAGCTCACAGACAGAAGAAAAACACGCATGTATGCATACACAGGTGCTATCTACTGGCATACAGGATTATCATTAACCGAGCTACTGCGGCATCAAGGGGCTCCCGAAAGAGCCAGCATGCATATTCTCCCATGCTATATATTTTTAAGACTTACCTACACTTTTCACAGTTTCTCTGTGTATTATTATATCGACTGTATAACAATTTACTTCTTTTATATAATTAACTTATGTACTGATTCATTGTGTGTACCGGTCGACATCCTCAATTCAAATAATTCAACATGTAGTAGGCCAAGCACACCTTCGAGGAGACTACGTAATCGCATGTTGAAAGGCTTCAGAAAAGGAAAACAGTGAGTTGTTTCTGCTTTTTTTCCTTCAAAGTGTTCAGGTTTTTTTTTTTTTTTTTTAAAGAGTGAGTCCAAGCGTGTGTTAGCAAAAAACAAGGTTAGCTGCTTCCTTTTCTTCTACTTTTGACGTCATATACGAAGTTAGCACGTGCCTTTCGTTAGAGAATCAGCTCGTGCAATTATTTCGGATGAGCATGGTTGCGAAAGGCCTCCATCTTCGTGCCATGTGAAGAAAGACGCACACACACGTGCATGGGTTTGAGCGTTGAGTACAGAGGCGAGAAAATTTTATTTTCTTCTCAAGCTTAGCGTTTTTTGGTTAGGGAATACTTATAGGTACGTAATTTACAAACAGTGCTGTAAGTTTTTTTTTCCTTACTGATGTTTCTCCCTCTTTAGTACAGAAAGTCGCTATTGGTTTTCTGCATCTTCTTTCCATGTTGTTTAGTTACACACAGTAAAGTATTGCACGTTGGGAGGGAAGGCGTAATTGGATTCAGAAATCAAAAGTGCTAACAAGCTGGGCGTCACCTCTGACCAGACAGGTAGTGCCGTCTGTGTACGTGAGCGCACCCATACATGAAATGCATTCGTGCTAATTTTTTTTTTGTGTGTAGTACTCTCTGATTCATATGTGATGAACTTTTTTTAAGGTGCACAGTATCCGTCAACACACAGAGCAGTGACACGATTGTGAGTTCAGAGTCCAAAACCACTGGGAGACCACCTAGAGACAGCATTTAAGATGCTCAAGCTATTCTACAAATGGGGGAAGGATAGAAAAAAATTATTTCTTTCATTCACCCTTCAGATAATTAAACTGTGACCATGTGTTAAGGAGGCCTGTTGAGGCGTTGGTACTATAAAAACACTATTAGCCTGAATTTTTGATGAAAAATCCAAACAACTCAGAGTTATGATTCACAGTATCAAGACATTCTCAGCAACATTTTTTACTAACCGAATGCACAATGCAAGATAATGAGACTACAGAGTCTCGCCGTATTAGAGAGAAATAGTCAGAGGTCCTAGAATTCGGGGATGAAGCGGTCGATAAGCTGTTGGACTTTTCTAACAAAATAGAACAATCTGCTACTGGTATGTTTAGTGCAACAGATAAAATCCGAGAATGAGTGGAGGCTACGACTTCAATGACCAATGCAGTCAACTCACTGTCAACCAAAATTGACAACCTGTTATGAGCCACAGACTCAATCAATAATGCTCAGAAAACTTTTAGAATCTCAGACCTTCTTTAATGCACTTTAATATTTATATCCAGAGGTTTGAGACAGGTAATAATGTGCATAAAAATATTACAAACAATAATTCTACCCCAATTTATAGTCTTAGCATTGATAATAATAACCGTAATCAAAGCTTCATCAAGATGGTTCAGAGGTTTTTGAAATTTTGCAAAACTTGAGTAGTTCATTAGATAGTTGTGAGCATTTAACTGACTTAAGCAAAGTTCCTTCTCAATCGTTTTTTTTTTTTTTTTTTTTNTTATATGGAATATTATTTTGTGACTTAACATTTGGTAAAAAAATACAAAATTTATTTGAAGATAATAACAAACTACGAAAATAGCCTTAAAATTCAATCCTATGGTTAAAATTACACTTTGCGCTTTGGAAGACTGCGAATGGGTCAGACCTAAAATTTTGCATTTATGTAACCTCTTGTTATACAGATTATGGAAAATTGGAGTCTACACTCAGAAATTCAGAGTGATAAAATAAATATGTTAGAAGAACAAAGACAATTTAGTAAAAGTACTGATAATTAATCACATAGAAAAATATTATCACAAAAAAATTTAAAATGTGGAGGATCCCAGAAAAATCCTAAGTAAACTTACAAGTTTTCTAATGGGTACGGTACGGTGGAAATGATTTTAATAATGTTAATAATATTAACAAAGACCGAAATACCAACTCACTCAGAGCAAGTGATAGAGTCAGAGGCAGAGGTCATTCTAAGTTCAGAGATAATGGCCGTTTCCAAAAAAATCAAGTGAGCATAAATGAACAAATGAAACAACAACAAGGTAAAAAATTTAAGGCTATGTTAACAGGTAACCATGGAATTGATTTACTCTGAAAACTTAAATTAACTTTTATTTATAATTCTGGATCTTATAAAGGAAAAATTTTAATAAATTTTAGAAAATGCAACAATGAATTTATGAAATTAGCTAATAAGCACGATTCTGCTAATATTATCATTGATGATAAAGGAGATTTTATCTTCAAACTTGATTCAGACAATAATTAAAAACTGTTTAATGTGATAGTTGGATATCTCGAATAATTGGATTTTGCTAAGAAAATTCGCTGATGTGGCGCTTGATACATACTTAGATAACAAGACTTTACAAATCTTTTACAAAAAAATAGGCACTACTTACATCTAGGAATGCATGAACAATCGAATTGGCTGATAGAGTTGGAAGTTAACAGCAGTCAAGATAATCTTCAGAAGAAAAATTATAGTAAATGATAATGTTTAGCACAGATAATGTTACTTTAGTTCATGGCACAGTTTCAGACCAATAGTATCGATATTCATAACCGTTACAATTCAGAGCAATTCAGGATGAGGATGAGTCTATTATTCAAAAGGATAATCAGTCTGAGATTGGGGGGAGCAGAAAAATGAAGCTGACAAATCAGAGGCCAATTCAAAATTTAATAGTCCCTTCAACCAAAATAAATACATATTTAGTAAAAATTGTCTTGACCTCGATAACTGTAACGCAAAGTACCTAGAAAAGATGATATTAAACGTTAACATTGATGGCTTCGTAAACATTCAGAAGCAGTTGGACAATGGCCGAATGTCGCATGTTACTTTAAAGTACCTTAAACAATTACAAAAGTCAAAGGCTATTCTTTCCGAAGTCAAGTTCACAGATTTCAGAATAGACTGTGAATTATTTACATTGGCCAAAATGGAAAACTTAACTTTTTAAGAAGTCAGAGTTAGAACTACTAAGCCATTACCATGAATACACATAGACACAAAGAATCTCATAAAATCGAACTTTTGTCCTCAAAAAAATAAATTCACAACAGTTTTTATAAATTACTACTCAAGATATGACGAAGCATATTCCGTTTAAAACAAAGTCAAGCTGAAAACTGTTTGGAAGAATACATAAAACACACTAGAGGTTTATTAGGTTCAGATGAAAAAGTAAGCTACATCAGAGCAGACAACGGTACGGAGATTACAAAGAGACATTTTTCAGACGTTATGACGCGTCATAAAAAAAAATTTTAATAAGCTAATTTGGTCCACCCCACACTCCCAAATTAAACGGTACTTCAGAGTGCTTTAATAAATCAGCACAATCGATAATCAGAGCACTTATATTAGACTGAGGTCTGCCCGTGCGTATGTGGTCTTTGGCTACTGAGGTAGCCTCCCACTTATATAACAGAATTCTCCACTCTAGTATTTGTTTAGAAACGCCTCGAAGTAAATTATATAAATATCAGAAGTCTTATCTAAACAAAATCAGATGATTTGGATGCCTGGCTTACGGAAAATTAGAATACAAGTATAAAAAAACATTAGAAGGAACATACAGAATTCAGGTCTAACTGAGATTATGGAAAATTGGAGTCTACACTCAGAAATTCAGAGTGATAAAATAAATATGTTAGAAGATAATTCAGAGAGCAGCAATTTTAATAACATTGCAAAACCAAAGAGAAGCTGACCAAAAAAAAGGACAGACGAAACAGATAATAGATAAGGTTGAGCAGAAAAATAGGAAACTGTTTGACAGAACAGCTACAATCAACAGACCAACCAGGACTCATCTGAGACAAGCGATTAAAGTCGTACATTTATAGTTTACTGAGCTTGCTCTCTCAGAAAAGAAAAAGACTAAACAAGAAAATGTAAATTCAGAAGATGAACTGACTCATACATTCATGCCTAAAACAAATCAAAAACTAATTTAATACAGAGAAGCCCTAAGTTTAGAGAATCAGGAAAAATGACTAGAAGAGATGAACTAAAGTCCAAGGAGTCCAACGAAGTATTGAAGGTCGTAGATAGATCTACAGTAGACATGAATGGTACTAGAACGAATACAATAAATTCCAAATGATCATTTAAAAGAAAAATAACTTGAGATGAAAAGGCTATCTGTAAAGTTCGTTTGTTTATAAGAGGCTTTAAAGATAAAAAAGATTATGAAATCAGAGTAACATAGATTCATGCTGGCACTATGTAAAGATGACATTTTACTGGCTGGATCTGACAATAATAAGCTGTTAGAGATCCAAGTGTGTTCAACAACATTCTGAATAAAAGATATAGGAGAACCAAAAGAGTTTCTAGGCATGAAAATTCCCAGAGGTAGGGGAAATCAAATCTTAACACTTTCTCAATCAAAATGTAAGGGTAAGATTCTAGAAAGATTTAACATAATAAATTGTTGACACAGAGATCTCCAATAATCACTAGACAGATAAAAATAGAAAACTCGAAAACTCAGAACTTAATGTAACAGATACTTCTGCTACATTAAGCTACTGATTACATTAGATGCTATTGCACAATAGACAAATTTTCCATGTAGAAGAACTATTAGGAACCTTTTTTATCTGGCTGTAACTACTAAATATGAAAACCTATGTACCATGACAGATACCAGCACCCAAGATCTAGAGGATTCTACAACAATAAGTGGCCATATAATAAAACTGTTCGGAGACACTATAAACTGGTGAAGCCACAAACAGTTATATCTTACTCTGTCTATTTGCCAAGCTGAGTATTTGGCTATTGGCGACGCCAGCCAAGGATTGATCTCTCTAGATGGAGCAGTAAAAAATATAACAGAGAAAACACTGTATCACGTAACTATTTGGTGTGACCACCAATCAGCTCTTGAATCTACTCAAATGGACGGCAATTATAAGTTAAATATCTTTAATGATAATATCGTTACAACTCAGAGACAGTTAGAGGAAATACAAAGAACAGGTACTAATAGTTATATGGTGAATACACACAGATATTGAATTGAATCTTGTGTATAGGAAAGTCAGAGCCCAACAGGTTACATCATCACAAAACGAGGCTGATATAATGACTTAACCACTATCTTTCGAAACTCCCTATTACCTTATAAGTACAATACTCAATGTTTAATAATAAAACTACTATCAGAAAAAATTTGCCGGTCCTAATGTATATGATGATTATTTTAAGATGCAATAAATACAAAAAGCTGTGATTCACAAGAAGACAAATCATAATTTCAGAAAATGAGATTCGTTTAAAGGTTATCTTTGAGCAAATCTTAAAAACTTAGGTGGGATGTTCGATAGACTCAAAAGGAGGGTGTCAAGCATGTCAAGCTTTGAGCCATCGAAACCCACTGCATGCATACACAGGCGCCATTTACCGTGGCATAGGGTTATAGTTAACTAAGATACTGCAGCACTGAAGGGCTCCCGCTCTTTCACTTCAATCTCGACAGAACTAGTAAACACAACCCCCGTGCTATGAATCTTTAAAACTTACCTGCACTTCTTAGAATTTTTTTTCATGTATCATTGTATCTTTTATACAACAATCTACTAACACAGCTGTATTGAAATTATTTTTACACGTGTATCTACTTTTTTCTTGTTTTTGATAACAGAAAGACTGTGATTTGTAAATAAAATTTATATTTAACTCACTACTACGTTAACAATGATATTTTATTTTTTAAATTATGTAGAAAATTGTTCTTTCATCTTATATCAAAAGTAATATATTATACACCAATATTATTAGTAGAATAAGGTGTGTTTAAAAAAAAAACCTTATCAGCTTACTTTTTTCTTTTATTTTAAGGTTGCTGGCTACAAGAAGAAGGTCAGCTGGAACTGAACCACTCTTGTTATGAAGAAACAATTTTAGAGTGTGTATTAGAATGTTAGTATTACACATTCTACTCTGCCATATAATACAGATGCTCTGTAAAAGACATAGATGTAAAAACAGCGAAAAAATTGCTTGTTCACGTGGATGCAAAAAAATTTGAACTCTACAAGGAAATGTTGAATTTCTGTACAATGGTATCTTTATATTATAAATAGTGAAAATTATTTTAAAATGTCTAAAAACTCGTTTGACAGCATCTAACGTATGTATTTTATATCTGAAAGTAAAACTTCAAGTACAAAAATTGAAGATCATACAGAAATGTTCTTTTTTTTTATTGATCATTTTTTTTTTTTTAATAATGTTGGCCTAACTCTTTAAGCACAGAGGCAGTTTTAAAATACCCAAAAAATTGTTTCATAGCATATAACTCTTTAACGTGTCAATGAGTGATCAAATGTTTATGATGAAATTCATAAGTACAATTAAAATAGACTTATTTTTATTTAGCATGTATTTTTTCAATGTCATCCTAACTAAGATATAACAATAACCATTTTGACATGGCTGAAAACTTCATTGATTATATGGAATATTATTTTGTGACTTAACATTTGGTAAAAAAATACAAAATTTATTTGAAGATAATAACAAACTACGAAAATAGCCTTAAAATTCAATCCTATGGTTAAAATTACACTTTGCGCTTTGGAAGACTGCGAATGGGTCAGACCTAAAATTTTGCATTTATGTAACCTCTTGTTATACAGATTATGGAAAATTGGAGTCTACACTCAGAAATTCAGAGTGATAAAATAAATATGTTAGAAGAACAAAGACAATTTAGTAAAAGTACTGATAATTAATCACATAGAAAAATATTATCACAAAAAAATTTAAAATGTGGAGGATCCCAGAAAAATCCTAAGTAAACTTACAAGTTTTCTAATGGGTACGGTACGGTGGAAATGATTTTAATAATGTTAATAATATTAACAAAGACCGAAATACCAACTCACTCAGAGCAAGTGATAGAGTCAGAGGCAGAGGTCATTCTAAGTTCAGAGATAATGGCCGTTTCCAAAAAAATCAAGTGAGCATAAATGAACAAATGAAACAACAACAAGGTAAAAAATTTAAGGCTATGTTAACAGGTAACCATGGAATTGATTTACTCTGAAAACTTAAATTAACTTTTATTTATAATTCTGGATCTTATAAAGGAAAAATTTTAATAAATTTTAGAAAATGCAACAATGAATTTATGAAATTAGCTAATAAGCACGATTCTGCTAATATTATCATTGATGATAAAGGAGATTTTATCTTNTAGGACGGAATTGACATTAAAAAATTTTGCGAAGGTTAGTAATTTTATTTAAAATTATGTATTCAAAGACCAATGAAAAAAAAAAACTGATGCTATAGTTGCTTGTTGTAAGCATTTTTTTTGTGGAGTACATTTAAAAAAAATGTTTTGATAGGTACATTTATAAATAAAGAAATTTTACTTTATGTTAGAGAAACAAATATTTTAAATGTTTTGTAGATTTTTTTATAATAGAATTTATAAAGGTTTTAAAAAAGAATAAAAAAAACTTTTTATTTGTGATGCAGTTGTATATAATTTAATGTACTTACAGGAATTATCATACTTTATAAATACAATGTTAGATGATAAGAAATAAAAAATATTCTCATAAGCGCTTTCCGTTTTTTCTTCCATGAATAATACCGTAGTATCAGAAGAAAACTGTATTTTGTAGTAAAAGTCACAGTATGCTTAGTTTTTTTTAATTATCTTACAACAATTTAAAATTAGAAGCATTTACGGTGAACGATTCCTGGTCCAGATTCATCGTATTCTTGTTTTGATATCCACATTTGTTGGAAAGTAGATAATGAAGCTAGAATGGATCCACCAATCCATACTGAATATTTTCTTTCTGGGGGAGCAATGATTTTTATTTTTATTGTGGATGGTGCTAATGCAGTTATCTCTTTTTGCATTCTATCTGCTATTCCTGGATACATTGTAGTGCCTCCAGAAAGTACCGTATTCGCATATAAATCTTTACGAATGTCTACATCACATTTCATAATAGAATTGTAGACAGTTTCGTGAATGCCACAAGACTCCATTCCCAAAAATGATGGTTGAAACAAAGCTTCAGGACAGCGGAATCTTTCATTGCCAATAGTAATAACTTGCCCATCGGGTAGTTCGTAGCTTTTTTCGAGTGAAGTGCTTGCAGCTGCAGTTGCCATTTCTTGTTCAAAGTCCAGTGCTACATAGCAAAGTTTTTCCTTGATATCACGTACAATTTCCCGTTCTGCTGTTGTTGTAAACGAATACCCTCTTTCAGTAAGAATTTTCATTAAGTAATCAGTTAGATCCCTACCAGCAAGGTCTAAACGTAGAATTGCATGAGGTAGTGCGTATCCTTCATATATTGGTACTGTGTGGGAGACACCATCTCCTGAATCTAAGACGATACCGGTAGTTCTACCAGAGGCATACAGAGAAAGAACAGCTTGAATAGCAACATACATGGCGGGACTATTAAAAGTTTCAAACATTATTTGCGTCATTTTTTCACGGTTAGCTTTCGGATTTAGTGGAGCTTCAGTAAGAAGTACTGGATGTTCCTCAGGAGCAACGCGCAATTCATTGTAAAATGTATGATGCCAAATTTTTTCCATATCATCCCAGTTCGTTATAATACCATGCTCGATTGGGTATTTAAGTGTTAAAATACCTCTTTTACTTTGTGCTTCATCACCTACATAACTATCCTTTTGTCCCATGCCAACCATGACACCCTAAAAATATGAAATAATAATTTTTATTTTTAACTTTTGACTTTAAATAAAGTAAAAATATAAATAAATAACAATGGTAATAAAGAAGTATACAATTCTTATCATAGGAAAATATGATGTATATACAGAATCAGGCAGAATAATCAAGGACGAAATTTGTGGATTAGTAAAAATGCTGAAAAGTAATAAGATGCAACATAGATACATTATAAAATACAGGTACTTCTTACACTCATATGAACAGTCTCGTTTTTTTGACGTACACAGACCACATATTAAGGTGTATGTTAAGGTGAACACAAATATTTCAGTGGTTCTAAAAACAAAAATTTGCTGACTCAGTTGTGTGTATGAAATAACTGAAAAAAGTAAGGACTTATTTTTTTGCTACATTTTCATCAACAATATAATAGACTATTTTTCTTCTTGTATTCTGAATTATAGGTATCAAACTATTTACAAGTTATAGTTATTGTGTTATATTCATTAGTTTTGTGGTCTTTGCCCTATATTTTCTGAATAGTTATAACCATAAGATGTTACTTATTACTTATTCCTCTATTAGATCATTTTAATAATTTTTTCTTATAGTTAACATTGTAACATGATTTTTATAAGAACAAAAAGAATAAACATTAAAAAATCGCCTCATTCTATGTAAAAAAAAATTTTTAATTTAGTATGAGGGTGATATGAGTTGTCCGCATAGTGTGTGTGTGCAAATGGGCTGAAATTTTGTTTGTAAGATCAAGTTGGATGTGTAAGCTAATAATTTACATTTGGGCAAGTTTCATCGAATGGAAAAATTTTAACAGCATTTTTAGTACAGCCCTGTAAGACAAAAAAAAACCAGTTTTTAAGTGATAACTTTTTTAAGACACATTTTACACGCTAACGTTTACAGACACAGCTGTAGATTTGGTTCAAATGCAACTTTTTGTACTATACACTTTGCTCTACATCACAATGTAGATGCTTCATAAAGTAAAATATGTACAAAAACAGCGATAAAAACGATTTTTGCTTGTTACAAAAATAAGTTTCAACTCAACAACAAAATGTTGAATTCAAAAGTTATGGAGCTCATTGAATTAAAATTTTTTTGTGCCAGTTTTTAGCCTTGTTTTTTTTGTATTAGATGTATTACGTTGTGTAAAAAGAAATCAGAAGACCGCTAGTAAGAAGAAAGCTGCTATGGTATGTTAAGTAAAATGAGATATAACATATTTAAAAAAATAATGATAATTGAGTATAGTAAGTACAAAAACTTTCTAAAAATAGTTGAAAACATAGTTCATACAACCTAACAATAATGAATAATAAGTATGAGTAAGTTGGCATTAAATCAATGTTATAATATGTTACAAGAAAAAAATATTGGCGCACTTAAATACTGCTACGTCCTTTAAACAAGGTAACGTTACACTTTTAAAAAAACTAGAGTGAATTCCCAGTTTTTAAGTAATCATTTCATAATGGTGATGCTTAACTACCCTTCATTGTTGGAGAATATTTTTTGCTACTGATTTGAAAAAACCAACATTGATATTTTTTCTTTTGTAATTGAAAACCGAAATTTTTAACTCTTGCTTAACTCAGCTGTACTGAAACAGATTTTATTTTAATGTAAGTGTTTTGGGACACCACCTAAGTTAATTTCAGAAAAATCAGAATAAATGCAAAATTGTCGTCTTGTTTAGATGTAATCGATTCCATACCAACATTGCAGTGGTTATTAATAGATAAATTTAGTGCATTTAATTATGAGAAGTAGAAGTCGTTTTAGTCTAAATATTTCGTATGATAATTACTTGGGACCATAATAACTTTAACTCCTGTATCTACTAGTTTCATTGGCTCTCATCCTTCCTACCGCCTGCATGGCATACAAATTACTAAAAGAAGAAATCTTCGTTCATGGAAGTAATCACATTAAGTCTTAGATACTATATCACCTGTAGTAAGATTTTGGTGTTCTTAGAATAGAAAAAAATGACTTGATCAAAATATTCACTTTTGAATGTTTACAAATGTCGCAAATAAATCAGTCACTAAGATGTTGTCTTAGCATACTTTCATGCATATAAGTATAATTTAATGAAGCGCTCCATGTGTGATGTAGTTTTTTTTTAAATTATGTGATCAACTAAATGCCATCGTATTTATGATAAAAAGGATTTTTTTTACTTCAATCAGTTTGTTTGTAGATTAATACATTCTCATGAATATGTGTTTGTTACTTCTTGCCTAATCGGTTATAAAAATTATTAAAAAACAGTCAATATTTTCTAGTACTCGTTTCAGAATAAGAGAATTATAATTAAATGATATGATTCGCCACAAAGGATAATTTTCATGCTGAAGCTAAAATTCTACAAAATTCGTTTATTTTTTCGTTTCGTTTTAACTTTATGGCGTGAATCCTCGTACAAAGAGTTGGCACAAACATGGTGAGGGAAAATATATTGTTATAATATAGCCTAAGAGCTCTAGAATTTTATTGTAGGCATAAAGAAGGTCCCTGAAAGTTATTTGAAATTTATCAACGAGAAATATTAAAGAAATTGCAAAGTATTATAATCAATAGTGTTGGTCCACACTTGAAAAGATTCATGTTTATAACAATTAAAACACATTAGATTTATAATCTTCACTCTTTATTAAAACTTAAGTATTGCCATAACAGATGTTTCAGTACACAGTACCTTCTTCAGATGGCTATCGAATTCCAACTAAACTAATTTATGTTGCTATAATATACTATACGTACTGAATACCGAGTCAATACATAATAATACAATAAATGTATACGGTATATATTAACATAGTAGTTGCATTAAAATTTTAAATTAAGTAAAGGTGACCTATTGAGATCAAATTGGCCTTAAAATAGTCTGTCTTTAAAAAAGAATAAAAAAAACTTTTTATTTGTGATGCAGTTGTATATAATTTAATGTACTTACAGGAATTATCATACTTTATAAATACAATGTTAGATGATAAGAAATAAAAAATATTCTCATAAGCGCTTTCCGTTTTTTCTTCCATGAATAATACCGTAGTATCAGAAGAAAACTGTATTTTGTAGTAAAAGTCACAGTATGCTTAGTTTTTTTTAATTATCTTACAACAATTTAAAATTAGAAGCATTTACGGTGAACGATTCCTGGTCCAGATTCATCGTATTCTTGTTTTGATATCCACATTTGTTGGAAAGTAGATAATGAAGCTAGAATGGATCCACCAATCCATACTGAATATTTTCTTTCTGGGGGAGCAATGATTTTTATTTTTATTGTGGATGGTGCTAATGCAGTTATCTCTTTTTGCATTCTATCTGCTATTCCTGGATACATTGTAGTGCCTCCAGAAAGTACCGTATTCGCATATAAATCTTTACGAATGTCTACATCACATTTCATAATAGAATTGTAGACAGTTTCGTGAATGCCACAAGACTCCATTCCCAAAAATGATGGTTGAAACAAAGCTTCAGGACAGCGGAATCTTTCATTGCCAATAGTAATAACTTGCCCATCGGGTAGTTCGTAGCTTTTTTCGAGTGAAGTGCTTGCAGCTGCAGTTGCCATTTCTTGTTCAAAGTCCAGTGCTACATAGCAAAGTTTTTCCTTGATATCACGTACAATTTCCCGTTCTGCTGTTGTTGTAAACGAATACCCTCTTTCAGTAAGAATTTTCATTAAGTAATCAGTTAGATCCCTACCAGCAAGGTCTAAACGTAGAATTGCATGAGGTAGTGCGTATCCTTCATATATTGGTACTGTGTGGGAGACACCATCTCCTGAATCTAAGACGATACCGGTAGTTCTACCAGAGGCATACAGAGAAAGAACAGCTTGAATAGCAACATACATGGCGGGACTATTAAAAGTTTCAAACATTATTTGCGTCATTTTTTCACGGTTAGCTTTCGGATTTAGTGGAGCTTCAGTAAGAAGTACTGGATGTTCCTCAGGAGCAACGCGCAATTCATTGTAAAATGTATGATGCCAAATTTTTTCCATATCATCCCAGTTCGTTATAATACCATGCTCGATTGGGTATTTAAGTGTTAAAATACCTCTTTTACTTTGTGCTTCATCACCTACATAACTATCCTTTTGTCCCATGCCAACCATGACACCCTAAAAATATGAAATAATAATTTTTATTTTTAACTTTTGACTTTAAATAAAGTAAAAATATAAATAAATAACAATGGTAATAAAGAAGTATACAATTCTTATCATAGGAAAATATGATGTATATACAGAATCAGGCAGAATAATCAAGGACGAAATTTGTGGATTAGTAAAAATGCTGAAAAGTAATAAGATGCAACATAGATACATTATAAAATACAGGTACTTCTTACACTCATATGAACAGTCTCGTTTTTTTGACGTACACAGACCACATATTAAGGTGTATGTTAAGGTGAACACAAATATTTCAGTGGTTCTAAAAACAAAAATTTGCTGACTCAGTTGTGTGTATGAAATAACTGAAAAAAGTAAGGACTTATTTTTTTGCTACATTTTCATCAACAATATAATAGACTATTTTTCTTCTTGTATTCTGAATTATAGGTATCAAACTATTTACAAGTTATAGTTATTGTGTTATATTCATTAGTTTTGTGGTCTTTGCCCTATATTTTCTGAATAGTTATAACCATAAGATGTTACTTATTACTTATTCCTCTATTAGATCATTTTAATAATTTTTTCTTATAGTTAACATTGTAACATGATTTTTATAAGAACAAAAAGAATAAACATTAAAAAATCGCCTCATTCTATGTAAAAAAAAATTTTTAATTTAGTATGAGGGTGATATGAGTTGTCCGCATAGTGTGTGTGTGCAAATGGGCTGAAATTTTGTTTGTAAGATCAAGTTGGATGTGTAAGCTAATAATTTACATTTGGGCAAGTTTCATCGAATGGAAAAATTTTAACAGCATTTTTAGTACAGCCCTGTAAGACAAAAAAAAACCAGTTTTTAAGTGATAACTTTTTTAAGACACATTTTACACGCTAACGTTTACAGACACAGCTGTAGATTTGGTTCAAATGCAACTTTTTGTACTATACACTTTGCTCTACATCACAATGTAGATGCTTCATAAAGTAAAATATGTACAAAAACAGCGATAAAAACGATTTTTGCTTGTTACAAAAATAAGTTTCAACTCAACAACAAAATGTTGAATTCAAAAGTTATGGAGCTCATTGAATTAAAATTTTTTTGTGCCAGTTTTTAGCCTTGTTTTTTTTGTATTAGATGTATTACGTTGTGTAAAAAGAAATCAGAAGACCGCTAGTAAGAAGAAAGCTGCTATGGTATGTTAAGTAAAATGAGATATAACATATTTAAAAAAATAATGATAATTGAGTATAGTAAGTACAAAAACTTTCTAAAAATAGTTGAAAACATAGTTCATACAACCTAACAATAATGAATAATAAGTATGAGTAAGTTGGCATTAAATCAATGTTATAATATGTTACAAGAAAAAAATATTGGCGCACTTAAATACTGCTACGTCCTTTAAACAAGGTAACGTTACACTTTTAAAAAAACTAGAGTGAATTCCCAGTTTTTAAGTAATCATTTCATAATGGTGATGCTTAACTACCCTTCATTGTTGGAGAATATTTTTTGCTACTGATTTGAAAAAACCAACATTGATATTTTTTCTTTTGTAATTGAAAACCGAAATTTTTAACTCTTGCTTAACTCAGCTGTACTGAAACAGATTTTATTTTAATGTAAGTGTTTTGGGACACCACCTAAGTTAATTTCAGAAAAATCAGAATAAATGCAAAATTGTCGTCTTGTTTAGATGTAATCGATTCCATACCAACATTGCAGTGGTTATTAATAGATAAATTTAGTGCATTTAATTATGAGAAGTAGAAGTCGTTTTAGTCTAAATATTTCGTATGATAATTACTTGGGACCATAATAACTTTAACTCCTGTATCTACTAGTTTCATTGGCTCTCATCCTTCCTACCGCCTGCATGGCATACAAATTACTAAAAGAAGAAATCTTCGTTCATGGAAGTAATCACATTAAGTCTTAGATACTATATCACCTGTAGTAAGATTTTGGTGTTCTTAGAATAGAAAAAAATGACTTGATCAAAATATTCACTTTTGAATGTTTACAAATGTCGCAAATAAATCAGTCACTAAGATGTTGTCTTAGCATACTTTCATGCATATAAGTATAATTTAATGAAGCGCTCCATGTGTGATGTAGTTTTTTTTTAAATTATGTGATCAACTAAATGCCATCGTATTTATGATAAAAAGGATTTTTTTTACTTCAATCAGTTTGTTTGTAGATTAATACATTCTCATGAATATGTGTTTGTTACTTCTTGCCTAATCGGTTATAAAAATTATTAAAAAACAGTCAATATTTTCTAGTACTCGTTTCAGAATAAGAGAATTATAATTAAATGATATGATTCGCCACAAAGGATAATTTTCATGCTGAAGCTAAAATTCTACAAAATTCGTTTATTTTTTCGTTTCGTTTTAACTTTATGGCGTGAATCCTCGTACAAAGAGTTGGCACAAACATGGTGAGGGAAAATATATTGTTATAATATAGCCTAAGAGCTCTAGAATTTTATTGTAGGCATAAAGAAGGTCCCTGAAAGTTATTTGAAATTTATCAACGAGAAATATTAAAGAAATTGCAAAGTATTATAATCAATAGTGTTGGTCCACACTTGAAAAGATTCATGTTTATAACAATTAAAACACATTAGATTTATAATCTTCACTCTTTATTAAAACTTAAGTATTGCCATAACAGATGTTTCAGTACACAGTACCTTCTTCAGATGGCTATCGAATTCCAACTAAACTAATTTATGTTGCTATAATATACTATACGTACTGAATACCGAGTCAATACATAATAATACAATAAATGTATACGGTATATATTAACATAGTAGTTGCATTAAAATTTTAAATTAAGTAAAGGTGACCTATTGAGATCAAATTGGCCTTAAAATAGTCTGTCTGAATTTTTGAATTTGTTGATTTCTATTTCTTCTAAAAAATTTAGTTTTTTACTTTTCTTACGAATATGTAAGATATTATCATAGTGATTATTAAAAACATGATTACATTCTATTAAATGGAACGAGAGTTATTGAGATGAAAAGATTGACGGTTGTAAGATTTTTCTACGAGCAATAAAAGTGTAGATAAAAGCAAAAAACTAAATAAAAAATTTGCAACTAATCATAAATTTTTAAATAAATAAATGAAG
>NW_019379620.1:1301224-1312633 GCF_000648655.2 Copidosoma floridanum | reverse complement strand
AATCTTGATATATATATATAAATGTATACATATATAAGATACGAACGTGTAGGATAGTGTGTTTTGCAACCATTTTTTCTTCTGAAGATCTTTGACACCAACTGTTTGAACGTTAATCAGCATGTGCTTAAATTTATTTATTTCTTCTTTGTAAGAAATATTACCAGAATTCCAGTTTGTGACATAAAAATTAGCTTCCAACTGTTAATTTTGGTTTTGGTACTTTTTTGATAAGCCCTCTAATGAGAAAAATGGCTTGAGCACAGTCACGACCGAAAAAGTATCCATGTCAAGTTTGGTTAGGAAATTTCTTTTAAAATAAAGTTATTACGAAAACTCTTAAGGCCCTGAAAATCTAAAATGTACTATGATTTGTAAGAAAAAGTAATTGACATTTCTCAATCAAGTGGAATCAAATGAATGAACTCTGCATCTTAGTGTGGGTTTATCATATGTTTTGTTTAGTTTAACATATAAGCATGCACGCGTTCCTACACGCCCCACACACACACCTTAAAAAGCCATTTTCACCCTTCTTTTTCCGTCATTGTAAAGCTTTGAGGGTATGAAAAGAGTTGCTAGCACCAATACTGCTTACTTCTACAAAATCGTTCGTTCAGTAAACTTCTGGTCTTATGTGAGTCATATATACTGTTTAATATTTTAAAGATGTTGCATGTGGCAATCACATCAAAAAACGTCAATACACTTAAGATTAGTCAACATATGCCATTGCGTAATGTACTTGCGTAAAGTACTAGCATTAATGTCTAAGCTACTTTTTTTAAATGCTTTTATGCCTCCACTAACTAATGCAGAACGTCTTTCTCTGGTTAATACATGATGATTATGCTTCAGTGTTTTGTAGCAAAATCACAAAAGTCTTTTCTGGAGAAACTATTATTTATTTGCCTTTGTTTATAACAAAAAATCCATGTTTATCATCATTTTAGCAACTAAAGCGTAAATTTTTAAATTGAACGTATGGTATGTCTGAGTTTATATAATCCATTATTCGTTGTGTGTAAGTATATTGGCGCTGTCTTATGCTAAAATATCGCAGACTTGCAGGTTGATTTGAGGCTTAATGCATAGTTAGCTACAAGTAACTCGGTATTTTTGACTAATTATAATCGTAGGCGTAAAAACAATCAGAATCTTAGTTACTAGTTACTACTAGGAACGTTAAAAGTAAATTTGGTATGGGGTTGAAGCTGGAGAAGAAAGAGGGTATTAATTAAAGAAAAATAAAAGAGGCTGGGTTTAATAAAATCAATGTAGTTCTTCAAGGGCAGTATTTATAGCTGCCTCGCAAAACATGAATACTAAAAGCAAAAGTGCTTGAGATGATATTTGTAGTACTTTAAAACATGTTTAGAGTACAGCTAAAAATATAGTGGTTAAAAGTATGTTATAATTCTGCGCATCTGACACCTTACTGCTCAAAAAATACAAAGAAATCGAATTACATGATCAAGCTCTGACTAACATAGATTTGATGAAATATCCTAAAATTTAAAGCATTTCCCATTTTCGTCATGTATTTATGACAAACAATTTACCTCCTCACGATCCATGGTTTTGTGAAACAGATATTCACTATGCGTCTATGTCAGGTGGCGCCATCAAGTAAGAGAAATTGTCCCTCGCTAAGATCGCCAGAATTCATAGAGCCTTATAGAAAATTTTTTTGATAAATTAAAAAAAAAATTGTTAAGAGTGAATTGTCCAAATGAATCCGTGATTTGAGTGTGTGCTATCTTAGCGTATAGAAATTAATTTTTGTTTGGTGTTGTCATATGTACTACAAGATTGGTAAAAATAAAAAACATGGATTGCGATTGTAATAACACCCCGAGTGGAAATTGTAAGTAGGCAATTAGTAGGGCCTACTTAGGCTGCATCTCTTGCCAACTGAGGTCCTACGTTGGCAGCGTCATGTGGCGTTTGGTAGGCCCTAAGTAGGCTGCCTCCATTGACGTACGATAACCAACTTTCAATTGATAAATATAAATGTGTACATATAAGAACACACAGTGTATTATAATAGAACAAAAGTCATGCTTCAGTTCAAATGAATCATATTTTATTTCTTCATGAAAATTTTTCATCACGGCATTGTTGATCACGTATAGTTACAAAAATATAAAATTAAGATAAATAGAAATTTCATCTAAATAAAGATACAAAAGTCACCTTAAAAATATCTCTCATTCACGATTGATATCAAGTTTACAATATGAACGTGTGATTCGTGAGTTAATTCTGAGGAACTTTTAAGAAATCACCAAGAAACTATTATAAATTAATTGCTTACACTGCAGTTTACTTTTCTTTCATGCAAAAACATTGCTTTAATTAAATGACAGATGAACTTGATTTGACGGTGGACATCCAAATGACAGTGTACAAGCTGTTGAATGTTAAATTTCATAATTTTAGTACGGTTTTCAAATAGTTTTTATTGATAGTTTTTTAAGCAACAATTATTATTTCTAATTCAGTACTTTGGAAAACTTTGTTTAGTTGACAACAAATTTAATGTCGATTGATTTTGTTAGTCTCATTTGTATAAGAATACTCATTAATCATTTGTATTGTAAGGGGGCACTTCTATTTATAATATACGCCTTTCATTTGTATACTTTTTTTTTTATTTATTATATGTCTTCTTATTTGTATTTTTTTTTATAATAAAATACACGAAATCCGTCAAATAGACAATTCAAGGTGGGACAATGAAAGGGTACACATTTTGAATAACTTTATACATATATACATATATGTTTCATTTTATTTCATAAAAGTTCCTATTTAAAAACACGTACTAACTTAAAACATAAAAATTCAAATTTTAACGCCGCCCGCGAGAAATGTGCGTCTAGTACGTTAAGAAAACGCTAGAGCGCGTTCACCAAAAGAATGGAAAACCTTCTACTCAAAAGGAGACAGCGAAGGCATAAAAGGCGCCGGCGCGCAACGTAAAAGTAGTCCTTCTCCAGCGAACCTGGGACGCGGAAAATCTGCTGCTCACCCAGACCTAGAACTCTCCCGTGCACCGGTACATTACCGCGACGAGCACAAGGTGAAAGAAAGAGACCAAGTACGAAGGCCGAGAGCTAAAAAGTAACTCTGCACACCACCTACAGGTAACACTTCCACTAACCGATTCCTACTTGGACTTTCGGTGCTCGACCGCTTTAATCGTGGAGACGATACATCCCCAAGTAGTCAAGGCACTAGGGTTAGCGACCACGTTCTTAGGTGAAGTTCCTGGGTCGACGACTTGAGCAGTGCTCAAGACACCCAAGGGTCCTGAGAACGACCTCACCCTACGTGACTTGGTAGGATATGTAGTTACCTAGCATTAACCTTCCGTGGTTGTACTCAAAATTCGTTCTAGTCTAACCAAATGTGTTTAAGCGGAGATATTAAGGAGGGAAAATTGAAATTTGAATTGTCGTTTATGTAAAATTTTCTGTTTAATGGATGCGGATAAATTTTAAGTAAATTCTAAATTATCGAGTATATTTGTATTTTCTTTTTGCATTATTAACGTAAAGAACTGCGATTACTTAAATATAATTAATACATGTAGAAATTGGAGATACGATTTCCTTAGAATTATATGATTAAATAAATAGAAGATAATTAAAAATAAAAAGTAATTGATGGTANGCATCCTTCCCTCTCGAAGGCCCGTCAAGGAGTCCGCTCAGTCTTGCAGCTCGTGGCCTACGGTGTCGAAACCTACTTTATCTTTTTCTTTCCCCTACTCCTTTCATGCCACCTAGAAAAACTAGACTAATAGCTGTTAAGATATTTATGAAATTGTTTATATGAACTGAGAATATTGTCTGTACCCAAAAAAGGGCAGGAATAAATTAAAAAAGATATTAGATTTAGAAAGATATTAAATAAAAGACATTAAATGAATTAACTTAAGGGAATATTCAGGGAATGATGAAAATTGAATAAAGTAATAATCAAAAAACAATTGCTGTAAATGGTGCAGGAATTAATTGATTATTCAACAGATAAATTTTGAAACTTGCTAATAATCATTTCAAATATTTTATATAATCGGCAATCCGAGTTACTGCGCTCTTTTACACATGGCAACGAACCCGCCCTCCGACATATAAACACTAACATTGTTTATGTGTTGGTTCCTTATCTTAGAGTTTCCTCGGTACAGATAATATTCTTAGCCGATAATTACCATCACTCATGAACCGGGGTTATACTCCAAGAAAGGGAAGTCATAGTATAGGGCTCAATGAAAGACACTTGTGACTTGTGTACCTGTGTATAATTTTATGCTACAATTTACACTGCAACTGTAGCTGATACAACTATACATACTACTCGAGAAGTAAGATAAAGGTAGGTTGTGTAGGCTGCCTAATGAGTACCTCACGCATGCCCCCTGACGCGCCTACTTGTGCCCTCAATAGGCTGCCTAAGTAGGGCCTCACGAACTAGAGAGGCAACTGACTTTCATTTCTGTTCAGGACACCATATATAAGTCCATATATATACTTACACTTGTGTACAGCTTGAAAGATACAAGTAATCCACGAAACTTAGTATAAATGTGTTGAAGTTAACCTAACCTGTCATTAGTATTTATGTTTTATTGAACAGTGTTTTGTGAGAAATAGATAAATACAAGCAGTACTTATGTTTGTTAAAAGCTCCACACAAGTGCAAGCATGTATATGCACTTGTATATACTGTGTTATCACAGTCTATGGTTTTTATTTATTTTTTATTATTTTTTTTTTTTTCTTGTGGCACATATGATAACACCAAACAAAATTTAAAAATTTATTGCTGTACACTAACATAATACATACTCAAATCACTGATTAATTTAGTTGATTCACTCTTAATAAAATTTGTTCTTAATTTATTGAAATATTTTCCTATAAGACTCCATGAATTCTGGCTATCTCAGCGAGGGACAATTTCTCTTACTCGACAGCGCCGCCTGACATAGGTGCATAGCGAATTGTAAATCCTGATAATAAGAAAAAACCTAGAACTCACTTATTTATGGTTTATTAAGAACACATCAACAATCTTGTCTACTTTAACAGTTTTGGAAATCTGCAGTCACCTATTCACTCAATGTTTTATCTTAAATTTAGTTAAATAAAATATAATCATAAGCGATATCAAAAATTAAACTCCCATAACTGCGATCATTTATCTTTAAAGTTTCTTTTAAAACAAGTATAACTTTCTTACATAAGGAAAAATCACTTGGTAACACTTTGACATCCATAGAAAAAACAGGAACATTTAGCGTGTCTGGTTTTTTTTCTGTTTCAAAAGCACCATATTTTCCACTGATTGCATTATTGCCAAAACACAGCTAAGTTCTTGGCTTGGTATAACTTGCGACAAAGTCATAGTGTCAAGTACACGCACGCAGAGGCCTGGCTGTGATAAATCCCTAAGCTTTATGTGTGCGTGTCTGTGTGCGTGCTCGGCCTGATCGGGCAATGTCTCTCAGGCCATACATCGGGCGCACGCGCGCGTGCTTGGTGAGTGGCGCTGTTATGACTCAGGCATGAGAGGTGTGGCTTGTTGGTGGTGGTGGTGGATAGAGGTTACTGGTGTCTAACTAACCAATCAGCCATCGTTGATCGACGGTAGGCAATCGATCAAGGGTTGTTGGTTAAGACTTATCCGAGGTATCAAGCAGAAAAAGGTAGCTGGGCTAGTCAGTATCAGATTTGAGTTTCTTGCGTGGTTGTTTGTATCTTTTTCTTGGCTAGCACGAACGAAAGAAAATTCACCACGTGTGCTCATAAAATTTATGTGGCTTGCAACTTCGGCTTTATTTTTTCGTGGATCGTGTTGACCAGGAAATGGATTTCTGGGTCTTGGTTGGCTGGGTGTGATCAGTGGCTGTAAGGGTTAAAAGGAGACCAGAGCTGGAGCCAACATTGAGTAACAGGAGTTTTAAAAAACTAAAAAGTCGTAAGCACAAGGGTGAGTACGGTTTGTCTATATGGGCAGTGGTAATAGTGTGCGCAAAGTGCGTGAGACAGCGAGGACGACACGTTTTTGGGTTCCACACTAGTGGCTATCTGGGGCCGGCAGCTGCACAGCTGTATCCATAGCGTTGTACTCAGTGTAATTGTGTGTATATGCCAAGCTGGCCAGGTACAACGTTACAATCTTTTCTCATTCAACTCAATCTTGAATATTAATAAAAACTGCAATAAATTTTATGTCAGCGATCAAGTAACCATATTATCAACAAGCTATTATAAGATCGAAGACATTACATGATTCTTAACCGAGGTGTTACAAACTTGCAACATAATTCCTGATATTAAGCTGCAGAATAATACGCTTCAAAGTGTTATTACGTGCAGTCATACCATTGACTTCAAACCTAAAGATTCTATAGGATGTCTATTACGTTTTACTCAGCGAGCTCTAAAAAATAACACCACATATATTTTAAACTTACCTGTAGCCAGTCTAAAGATAAACGCATTAAGAGTTTAATGTAATGTTACGGGTAACCCTCACATAAATAGTAACAAACTACACACGATTCATAAAATTTTTTCAGCTGTAACATCTGAATATTAAGTTATTAAAGTTCCTTCACGAATAATTTATAAACTTTTTATTTTAAATATCATTGATCATACATCAAGGTTGTAATGTAGTCAGTTTTCATGGAGAAGTCATAACTATAAGATTGCACGTAAGACCCTCTTTGTTACGAACATCATTCATAATCAAACAAATTACTCAGGCAGCTTAATATGTACTCCAGTGCTCAGGCAACAACGAACTCTTAAGGTATTGTGACGTTAAGTAAAAAAAGTCCTTTGAAGCGTCGAGACATCTAAGAAAACAGATGGTATGTCAAAAACTAATTCATCAAAATATACAGTTTATAAAAAGTCTCTGTCTAAAAATAAAAAAAACACTGGTAAGAACTAAACTGGATACTTTCTCGTTGTGTACAAAATAGACGAGATTCTAAATATTCAATCTTTAGTCACGTTCGATAAGTCTATTACATGTTATGTGATTTATACTCATTAGACTTTTACATCATCAACATATGGCAACATCAATAAAATTCGTATTTTGATTCAATATAAAAACTTGTGTTTTTTACCATCCAGAAGTTCTTTACGTGGTCACGGAAGATTGCTCAAAGCAGGGCACTACAGTGACAAATAGAAATTTCATAAACAACACCATTTATTATTTATTTGGAGGAATCAAGTACAAGATAGCGTTGGAGAAGAAGATGATAGTATTACTAACAAAACACCAGCTACGGCGATAAATTCCCCACATTTTTTTTTTTTTTTTTAACTAGCGATGGTGACATTCAGTTGCAATTTTAGAAAAATTTTTAAATTTGTATAAAAAGTTAAAGCTTTCGATTAAGTATATTTTCGAATCCATTCAAGAGTTTCTTCATGTTTTTCCAGACGTTTCAAAAATGATGCCGCATAACAACATTAACCTCTAAATTTGTACTTTTTTTCCCAAAAAACTACGTAATTCTTTAAAACTTTTTGGTGCCCAAGAAATACCTTATGTTTACTGCTACCAATAAAAAAATAAAGATGTATCCAGAAGTAGTTAAATATTTAAAAAAGTAGGTGGCCCCTTCTAACCGCTTGGTATACCCCACCTTCCTCTACTAGTTGTGCTCACTACAACAGAGCTTACAGATTCATGTGTATTATTTATAATATCAAACGAATAAAAAAGGTTTCACTTTAATGTGAAACAGCTTGATGTTGATAACAATGATGATGATAGTAAACAGCTGTAAGCAGGTATTGTATTTCAAGAGTAAGATATTTTATAAACCATTTTGTAAATGATGTGTATTTTGCGAATCTAGTTTTCTAAACGTAAATTTTTTTGTCAAGGTGCACGCAAACTCAGCTGGACCCACATAAGCAGCAATGCGGGTGGCGCACGCCAACTTAAGCAGCGAGTACAAAGAAGGGAAGGACCCGCTCACTTACTTGCTGTATGAGGTAATTCAATCTACAATGAGGGACAAGTCATGTGAAAGGGGGCTATTCTAGAACTGCCGTATTCTAGAACCACCACAGCTTATTAACTAGCAAGCATGCATTCTACCCATGTGCAAAATTTTGGCATAGGTGCTGCGGAAAATTTAAGGAATAATACGCTTTTCTTCTGAAGTAGACACAATAAGAAAAGATAAGGTTAGAGCATTGTCTGCAAAATGAGTATATCGATTTAAACACTAATCGCGACATATGAGCCAACGAAGCTTTTGTTCTGCTCTCCATGGAAAGTTGTACATATGATTATAGTCATGACTCTACCTATGTATATTCGGGACTTTATATATGGTGTGTTGATTCTCCATAGTCATTACCCATCTATTCATGATAAACATACAGTATTAAGCACACTTTATTATGAGGATAAAGGTGCTTATTTAATTTTTTTAATGTAATATTTTACCTAAACGCATGACCTAAAGCCCAATGTGTTATGTTGTTTAGGGCACTTGTTTTATAATCGTTTAAGTGCAATAATATTGCTTATGAAAAAAAATTACTTGTCAATCAATAATTTTGCATTATCAGCCAATTCATAAGCTTATATCTTCCCTCTAGTTAAGAGATTAAAACAATCTTGAATAAAGTGATTTGTGTTCTAATAAAAATGTGACTTTTCTTAGCTGGCTAATTTATTAAAACGCATTTAAACTCAAGGAAACATTACTAAGATGTCTATTATTTCACAATCTTTTTGTGACAAGAAGCAATCTTTACTGATTAAAAAAAAAGGAAGAACTGAGTTTTAACAGAGCGTATTATACTAAAGTTTCATGTTATTCTGATTAATGCTTGAATATAACTACTGTTTTGAATTACCTGGTGTCGAGGCCGCCCAACTATCGATGGAAAAACAGCTCTTGGTGCATCATCTCCGGCGAATCCAGCTTTGCACATACCAGATCCATTGTCAACTACGAGTGCCGCAACATCGTCATCACACATGATTAATAAAGTTTGTTTTTACGTTTTTCCTGAAAAACGAATGAAATTGAAGATGAAAATACTATTTATGGCTGAAACAAATTGATAATGTCTATGCAATTACGTTTTAACTTTGTTTTTGAAAAAAAACTACTCTGATACCTCTTGTACATACATTCTAATAAAAAATTATAAATTTAAATGAAACTTTTTAAATGCAGAAGCAGTGTAAATGATCGTGAGACTTAGATTCGAATACATAAGAGTTAAAATTGACATATGTCTAAACGTAATTTTCTAGTTTTTAGTGTTTTTTAAAATGAAATTCCAAGAAACTACATTTTCTTATCTTATAACACTACACAGGACTTAATTCATAGGTTTGTGTATTATTTGATGTGTGCATGTTACAAGTAATTTTTAAGTTTATACAAACTAATGGAATACGGAATATTAAAGAACCAATATCTTTTTTTTTGAGTTGTAGTGCATCCCTCAGTCTGAATGGAGCCCGTAATAGTGGTATGGTTGAATACGAATTTAGTGAAAATAATAAATTAATTGTTTCTAACTTGTTTTTATTTTTGTGGAATATTCTTATGCAAAACATTCATTTTCATGCATGGTATGAATTTTTTTTTTCTAACCTTTTAATTTTGTTTAGAGCAAAAACTGTATAACTCATTGTTTTTATTTTTTACAAATTCTTCATTCACATGTTCTTTTAGAAAAGTACATACAAGCTATACAATAAGCTAAAAATTTTAATTAACGTTTCTACTGTTGCAGCACATTATTTTTGTAATGCACTTTCATTCTAATTATAAAGAAAAAACATTTTTCCGATATCTGAGCTGTACAGTAGTAGTTTCAAATCTTCATATGGAAAAAATATTTCTAAGAGCTATATTGTTCTTAGATTTTTTTACTTATCACTATTCAAAAAAGGGATTTATAGTATTTTTTTTGCCCAAGATAGAAAGAACAACTTGTGCGCCCAAAGAGCGTGGTTGTTGTATGTTTGTGCCCGAGGTGAGAATGAATTTTTTCGTATTGAGAGCACAAAGTGTAACTTTGTGCCCGTAGATGTACTTTCCGCTCGCCAATTATATTCGACTATACAGCGGGATCGAACTTTGAGTCCAGCAAGGCCAGAATGTTGCTTCCCGCATGTGAGCATTACAAATTACCAAGCAAAAAGTGTGCCCTAGGGCGCAAAGCACTGCGCCCAAAGAACAAAATTTTAGTTTTCATTCCTGGTGGCGCATGTCGCCAGGGCAAGTACCAGACCCGAGGCACCTTTGCAGTACGACTCAAGGGACTCCTTGTGCTTGTTCTGCTCAAATTCGCTCGAAATGTGAAACCTATTTTTCTACCGAAGGTAGACCTAGCCTTCAAAAATCGCTGAGTAGGAAAAATAATTTTTGTCGTTTTTCCGACTACTTACTTAAAAAAGTGATCAAAGACTTACTAGTGCTAAAAGAGTATATTTACGAAAAAAAAAAAATAGAACAGTCTTAAAGAATCAAGTAAAGAAACAAGATGGCAAAGATTGTTTTATTCTTGTCAGATGGTCTAGACAATACTCATTTGACAAAAAAAATAACAATAGTTTAAGAATTTTTTAAAACTAGGTTTAGGTTTCGGGACCCCTGACAGATATAGAGCATTAAAGAATATGTTATTGAACTCAGTAGTTTTTGATTGTCTACGATAAATATAGTTGTTTTCATCGGATAAATGTCACTATCTTCAGGGCTATTTTGCAGCCCAAGGGACTTCCAAAGACATTACGAATTTACGAATATGTATTTTAATCAATGAGTACTATAGATTAGGAAAAAGCAAATATTGAATTATGTTTATATTCTTTTTTGTTTAATAATATATAAACAACGAAAACGAAAAAGAACATCAATACACGGCCAAGAGTATCTGTGCTACCTACCCACACATAGGTACATACATTAGTTTAACAGTACGTTCGTGTGTATTACTTTCTGTGTCCCTCTGTCTTTTTTTCGAATACCTGTGCGTAGTTGCGCAAGTGCGCAAATTTCGTTGGCTCATTCTTAAAGCTGGGTTAAGATGGGGTATAAATAAACACAATTGGAAAATCCCGGGAAAACTTTGCATTATGGTCAAATATTAATATTTTAAAATAATCCTGTTCACAAAAAGTGAATTTCTAAAAATAATGGAAAAATAATACTATTTTAAATATTAATTCATAATTTTCTACAAGTGCAAAATATTAAGAAAATCAATGAAAAAGGCTGTCCAGAGAAAGTACAATAAAAATAGAGCTGGCACAACAGCAGACGATCAATGGCTCTCTCTCAATCTCACTTACTTTTGCAGGGACTGCCGAAATGCCTTTTTTATGGGG
>NW_019379620.1:1277595-1299775 GCF_000648655.2 Copidosoma floridanum | reverse complement strand
CCCCCCCTAGTTTTACTGCAAAATTGAAGTGGACTGTCATTATTTCGAATCCCCCCCCCTTTGGAAGTTATTTTTCTCAACATTTTGCGCTAGTCAAAACAATATTAAAAGTGCTTATTGATAGAAAATTTTTCACCCTACACGCTGGTATTTTTATTTATTCTGTATATTAAACCCTTACAAGACATAAGCAAAACAAACTTTAAAACACGGTTTTAACATCATCAGACCACTTAAAAATAATTATAACTATTTTATTTTAAATCAGCGGGCTGAAATACATACAATATAGAGAGCGCCCAATTATCGTTCAATTTTCTAATTCAGAAGTTTCTCAGTTGGTATCCATAAGTACTAAGAACAGAGATCAGATCGACGTGCTACGTAGTACAATCGATAAGGTCCCCGACTACAAATCCGAAGAATGTGGATTCGATTCTCGTAAAATTTGGAAGTTTTATTTACACATATATTATATATAATGAATACAAATATAATATGCATAACATCTACACTTATATTACGTATAATATACACACATACATTATATATAATGTATACACATATATATATATATATAACAAATGTGTACATATATATAATATATGTGTACATATGTTTTTTTCGTTAAAGTGCTTTACGTCTGGCTCTCTTGTAGGGGCACTACTTAGGGCACTTAGCACTTAGGATTGGGAAGGAATTGGAATTAGATTAGAAGAAGGGAGGACCCTAATAATTGCTCCACATTCGCCCATGACGTTAGTCATATGGATCAGAAAAATTCCAGGAAATCCCCCTCTATCACTGAGCCATTGTATCAATGTGTAATGTGTAATGTATATGTTACATATACAGTACATATATGATGTTTAATTATATATGTAGACGTCCGCTTTTGTATAGTAATATGGACGGATAATACACGTAGATTACAAAAAAAGCTATATAGATATACACGACAGTATAGTTATCGGTACCATATATACGTAAATATAGATGTACAAGTTCCATTGCGTGTATTTATATATAGAGGGAGAGAGAATGAAGCCCCAGTGGTGGGGTGAACAGCAACTGAGGAGCGGACCAGACTTCATGTTGCATATTTCCCCTCGCGCGGCTGTTTACTGCCCGCCATAAGATGTTTCATATAAAAAATGTTCTACATTTATACAACGAGAAGAAATATCGACGAAAAAGGTAGACAATTCGGCTGAAATTTTTATAAAATCCATGAATGACATATACAGTGCTATCTTGAATAAGCGCATTCAGGAAAACTAGTCTTAAATGAGAAGAGAAACAAACAGTAACTATAATCAGTGATGCTCAACCCTGCTTGTACTAGCTGCAGTCTGATTTTATGTCATTATTATACTCCTGAACACATGTGCAGAGTGCGCCTTGATGCACAAGTACATATCATCACGCTGTATAAAAGTGACAACACCGCTATGGAAGCTGACTGTATACATAAGTGGCTAGTATACATAGTTTCAAGCAAGTCAAAGTGCAGGAAAAGCACTACCCTGAATACAGGTACTACTTGTCCCCCTTGACAGTTGAGGTTTATTTTCTAAGTATGTTAAGAAATTATAGATGATTTGGACATAGCATTTAAGATTATAAAAAAGTTTGATGGACGAAAAGAATTGACTGCACTGCAGATGATATGTCGTAACGAATCAAAAAGATTCACTGTAAAAGATTACCAGGAACCAGGATCAGTACTTATTAGTGTATTCAAATAAACAGTAAATGAGTTAAAGGCTGCGGGTACTAAATTGGGTTAAAAATAAATGTTCAATTATTTATTAAGGATATAACTAGTGCAGCGAGGTCGTCAGGCTGACCGTCAAAAGATAGTGTTTAGACCATCCTGCTGACCGACCACGGACAGAAGGAAATTTTTTTGATCGACTGACTGTTACCGACGTTAGACAACTTTGATCCAAAGGATGATAAAACAAAGATTTAGAGTTGTGATTAAAAATTACTTCGATTAAAAATTCAAAGTAAGATAGTAAATAATTAAGTGTTATATGTAAAGAAAATTCGGCTTTGAATAAAAAGTTCGATAGGTGATCTTCTAGATGAGCTGGATAACTTTCGAAATGTTATTTTTATAGCCAGTAAAAGTCTTCTAAATGTTGTGAAGAAATAAATTTTACTATTTTAGTCATGATTCCTGTAATACTAGTCTGAAATACAATTCTTTTCTTACAAAATTCAGAATAATCATAAATGAGGACTAAGAACTTGGTATTTTGGGGCATGACTACCAATAAATGTTCACTGTTTTAACAGTCATGCTCAAAAATATTAAGTTTTTAGTCCTCATTCATCATTCGTAATGATAGAGCAAGTGAAAGGAGTCTATAAATATTTGTAACATTCAGAAGATTTTGACTAGATAAAAATAACATTATTTTATTACCGAGATCAATTAAAAGACGATATTTAGAACTTATCATTCAAAACAAAATTTACTTTAAACGTAATACTTCATTATTTATTTGTCTTCTTAGCAAACCAGAACTCAAATGCGCATTTTATACAACTTAATAGATGTATACATATATTTTTTATATTATAGTGTACTGACCTCAAAGAGGTATTTGTTGGTAATACATATATCTACAATAAGTTATGTATGTTTTAAATAAGTGGATACAAAGGGTATTCTTATTACAAAGTAAGGAATATCTTACAATACTGAGTAATTATATTTCATAAAAGATTTTATAATAATTTGAAAACTAGATACTTATTTTTTACTTTTTTAACACACAGCAATAAAAATATCAAAAGTTTAGAAATCAAAATCAAAATTTTTATATGAATTGGTTATTTAGATGTGTTTAAACAACTTATTTTTATACACATCGTTGAACAAGAATAAGTTATTCAAACATATCTAAATGACCATTACAAATATCAATTTTCATTTTCAAAGTGTAAGGTTCTGATGTGCTATTATTGATAAAAATTAGATTTATGTATACTTTTAAATGATAATTAATTCGTTTATTAAGTATCATGACTCTAAGATAAAAATACCCTTTGCATCCATACAGTTGCAAACTGACTGTCTACCGACCTTCGTCTAGCCTGGCTTGACCATGATCAGAATTACCGTCATTTTGCAACAGAAAACAAATTTTTATCACTGGTTGTTAGTGGACGGTTAGAAACTACACTCACCTGACGAATTTTCAGAAAAACGGTCATTTTGAAAGACTAGATATAACCCGAATCGTACAGTTGTATTGGTGTCAGTTACGTGATCAATAAAATATTAACGATGAAAATTAAAACCAAAAGTGGAAGTACTCTTACTAGTGTAAAATTGAATGCTTTCACATCGAAATTGAAAGAGCTCGAAAAGCAATAAAAAAAGCACGTTTTTGCCGTGTTTAAATTGGGCATTTCAAGAAAGACTGCCCGATTGTAAGCAATGATGGGTATGGATGTCGAGCACAAAGAGACAGACGCCAACTGTTTGATGGAAATGGTGTGCGTCAAGAAACAGAGGTAGAGGCAGAGCCCACTCGTCAAAATAAGAAATGTGGCCACAAGGGATTAGCTCGTATAGTACTCTTACAGCGAAAATTATTGAGTCTACTTAGATACGTAGTGAAACGAAAGATAAACGTATTGACTGGCTTTAAGAGGGTGGTTGTATTGCTCATGTCGTAAATCTGGATGATATTTTTGTAAAATGTATTGCATCTAAGAATTCTGTAAATAAAAATGTAGGAGATGGTAGTAGGAGAGGTATCAGGTTATTTTAAAATTTTTGAAAAATTTGATAGAATTGATTAGTCGAATATTTTGTATTAAAGATATGACTGCGAATTAAATTAATTATGCTAACGTAACGCATGAAAATAAAGTAGTTGCTTAAGATAATCTGGCTGAGATTTATAATAGTCATAGAGAATGTACAGCTACAGATCATAGAACAAATAAATTGTATAAAAAGCAATGTAATATTCGAAATTATGTCAAGTATCAATCAATTACCGTTAATTTTGTGAGTACCAAAAAAAAAATGGTAATAAAATAACTTTGAAAAAAAACTGGTATTGTAATTAAGGGCACGTAAATTTAAAATACTTGAATATGTTATCTAACAATCAATTGGCTCAGGGATTCCCTAACGAAATTGAAAATGATTATTTAAAATGTGCCGTTTGTCTAAATTTTGAATTTACTGTTTGAAAAGAAGAGACAAAGGACAAAAAAATTTTTAAAATACTTCGTACTGGTTTGAACGGACCATTCAATACTTATTGGTTAAGACGACAAAGAAAATTTTTTAACGTCTATTCATGATAATAATAAAATTGCTAGAGTACATATAATGCATTCCAAAGGTTTTTTTTTTACAATAATCAATTTTTAAAATATTCTTATAATTGTTTTGTCCTAAATAATTATGAAATTCAATATATAACGAGAAAAAAAATGAAAAATTTAGGGGTGATAATGGAAAAGAATATATAAGGGCATAGCATACAGAAAAAAATGATGTTAGTGCTACAACTGTCAAAATATAGAAGTTTTTGTATAAGAACAGTCCTATGTTTATACTCGTATTTACGCCTAAGCCTTAATCGAGGTTTCACCCCTCCTGCGCACTTTGTGTGCCAATCCCCAAAAATCAGTTATGACTTCTAGTTCTTAAATTTATTTCTAGAAAGATAACTTTCTGGAATTAGATTATCTTATTTACTACCGTCCTAGTGTTCTCATAAAGATAATTATGAATCATACATTACAAAGGTTGTATCAGGATGTTATTTACCAGATATTTGTTATAATATTATTTAAATATGTATTACTTTATGTGTGCTGCATTTTTCTGGTAAACATCTGAAAGTACTTAATCTAACTAGTCAAAAATTAATATTTAAAGATGACGAAATAAAGAACACGATAGAAAATGGCTATACATCTTGGTTTCAATTGAATAAAATTAATCGTTTTACAAAGTTACTAAAGTACGTGCAGGTTTCAAAAACTATATTTTCAATAATAACTCAAAATTTTGGAAAACAAGAAAGAATGTGAAAAAATAATACTACAATAGCAGATTGAATATAGTGTCTCCTGAAAATTATAAATCATTTTTATCAAAATTATTATTAAATAAAAAGCATTTATCCATTAAAAACATTATTATTAGAAGAATTAAGAATGCCTAACAATTATTAATAGAAAGTGCTTAAAAATACTGCAACTGCTATGGTTTTAATTAGGAATAATACTTAAATTTATGAAACTTTTAGTACATCTAGCGCAATTATGCTTCCTATGAAATTATGACATTTTTTGGCGTGATTTGTAATTTAGGAGAACATTTATGGCAACGATTTCTGGAACAAATAAAATACTCACTTTACAAAGGATTTTTTTATAGTAAGTAAAACCATGCTCTTAAATTCTCCTGAATCTGGAGATAAATCATGCTTATCGCTCAATTTATCTATCCCAAAAAAAAAAAAAAAACTGAAACGATAACACTAAACAATTCTGTAAACATACGATTTATTTAATGCATCTTAAGTTAAATAATAAGAAAGAGGACCAGGAAAAAGTTTTTTTGTCCAAAACATTAATTTATTATCTTGAGGTACAAGAATTATAATAATATGGCTTGGACTAGCATCGTATTGCTATTAAAAAAATTTAGCAGGGGTAATGTGGAAGGACCACCAGAAGATCTGTGTAATTCGGAAACGTATATATATTCATTTATTCCAATCGTAATGTTGAAAATCCCCTGTTTAACATGGCAGATCCGATTTGACGACCCAAAAATGTTACAAATTTTTGGTTATAGGTAAAGCCATCATCGATTGTTTTTAATGAAATAAATGCTTTTTTCGTAATATACGAAGTCTTGGACAAATTTATTTTTTGTTAATTCTGCTGGGCGTGAAATATTTTATGTACACATAAATGAAAGTATGAAGAGTGTTTTGAAGAGACTAATAAAAAAAAATTTTCCAACTACATACGACCTACTTTTTCTTATGTGCTATTATTGATAAAAATTAGATTTATGTATACATAAATTTATCATTTTAAAATTTACCTTTATAAGGTAATCTCTGGTATTAGGAATAACTAATTTTTGTTAAATATGTGCACTGAAATTGCCATATTAAACGCGATAAATTTACCTGCAATGGAAAAGTTACAAAGAGTTAAAGATTACACTTATTAAAACTTTACACTGCAAACATTTTTAAAACACGAGAAATTATGGAAATGTTTAGAAAGTAGTGCTGTTGCAGTAAGTAATGCACATAAAAAACACACGAGAAAAAGTCGCATGTGCCGTAAGTATATTAAATTACGCATATACGCAAATAGTAATAACTCTAAAACAAATGAGATATAAATTAATAAAGATATTTGAGGACAAACGGCTTACAAGAAAAGTCAGTCTTCTAAGGAAACTAGCAACAATACAGCGACAAAATAGCTAAACACATTCTTAAGCACCAAGGAATATCTAAACAGAATACTTACAACAAGCCAACAGCTTGATGGCTTCGTATGTAAAGTTAATGATGAGTGGATTGATACTTTGTTACAAGCAAGCCTACTAGATGAATACAAATCAATGATAATGGTATTGGATACAAAAGTTAATAACAGCATTGAAGATGGGTCTGCTAGATGTGGAAACAAATATAAAAAAAAATTAAAATTAATACAATTAACCACAATCCTTTGAGAGCAAGATTTTATTAATGTTGTTAATTTGGGCATGTCGCAAAGAGGAAGTAAATGTATAGTAAAAAAGAAAGTCGGTTACAGTAAATTATGTGAAGATCAAGATTACACAAATGAAAGAGTCGCTTTTATAGCAGACAATACAGTGATGTCACAAGACCAAAAATTATTTAAAAATTAAAAGAAAATTCAAATTAATTTAAAAGTATTATTGATACGTGACACGTTAAAGCAATTGGCCTGGATGATATAGCCATTTGGGTGCACAACATAATAAAAAACATAACATTAAAAAATGCACTGCATGTGTCATTTTTAATTGCAAATTTTATACAGCTGAGAAAGGACTCGATAGCTTAAAAATAAATAATAAATTAATAGAGATAATGTTTTAATGGCTAAGGCAATTAGAGTGAATCATATATATGTATATATATTGTACAAGTCAAAAGAAAATTTAAAAGCTCATGAGGACACATTGTAAGAAATAAATAATGATATTTTGAACAAAAGATTAGCACACTAAAACAGACACAGTATGATGCTTTTAAATGTATGGGTCAATGATTATAAAAATACAAAATTGGTCAAACTATGTGTTAAAAGTATTTGATACGTTAATAACATCGATTTTTATTTTTCTTCAAAAATATATATTGACTCATCAATTTTTATTGTGTCCTTTTTCAAAATTGTTTCTCTTAAATAAAATGTATTTTTTTAATCCTCAAAGCACTTCTGATATTTATTTTTTTGTGCATCTTTTAACTCACTCTGCGATTCAGTTTTAATGTCCTTTAAAGTCAAAAATCAATGTCTTTACGTGGGTGTATTTAGTTTTGAGAATAGCAAAAAGTTACGCAGGGACATATCGGACGAATTTGATGGTTGCAAAATCATTAGACTATTTTTAATTAGCCAAAAATTCATAGACAAGCAACGATGTGTGAGCGAGTGATTCAACAGTTTCGGAACAAACTTCGTCAACAATCATCTCGTGCCCAAAACATCCGTTGAAATTGCTTGACACAAACCAAAAAAATTTCTAAATTATAGGTGGGGTCTGAAATAACGACAGTTCACTTCAATTTTGCAGTAAAACTATGAATGTTCATTTCAGCGATGTGTATTCCGACGACAACGATAGCTCAGTGCAGCAACTGTTCAGTATTTCGACAGCCAATCACAAGGCAGTTTACTTTGACTGTATTGTTATATTGCTTCGTGATTGGCTGTCGGAATACTGAACAGTCGCTGCACTGAGCTATCGTTGTCGTCAGAATGCACGTCACTGAAATGAACATTTATAGTTTTACTGCAAAATTGAAGTAAACTGCCGTTATTCCGGACCCCACCCGCTAATACTCAGTTAACACTTAGAGAAAAAAAAGCGATTCCAACCTCAAGAGATCTTACTTGTCAAATTGGTTTTCAACTGGCTGTAGTCCAAAAATGCGAGTTCCGAGTGGAACTTAAAAATTTAGTGCATAGCACGTTTTTAACAGATTCCAGTGCTTTGAGCAAATAATTTGATTTAATGCGTTTTAGTGATTTTTCGATAAAGTAGTACGTTGTAACCTCTAGTTTAGAACGAGAAGAAAGAAGAATGTAAAAAAACCTGTATTTGTTTACATAAAATTAGAAAAATGCTTTCGTATTTAAGTATTTTTTACAAAGACGTCAAGAAAAAAAGCTATCAAGAAAATATGATGATTACTGAACAAGTACTGCGTAGTAAATTTTTGACCAATATGATGATTTCGATAATCATGCAACTACAGATCAGTTTTGGCAACAGTTCTGTCAATAACGGGTGCTGATGTTGTCTGTAATGGTGTTGTCATTCACTCTATGATACTGTTGACATTTCAAGAGACTTACATCACTTGATGCTATTTTTTACAAAAAATTTAATGGAAACTCTTTTCTTAATTTTTTCAATAAGAGATAATCACCAAGCATAGCAAACACTAATTCTAACTTTGTTTGCTTTACCCAAATAAGCAAAGAGTAGAAATGTAAGTGAAACTGTAAACACATGATTGTAACGAGTGTACAAACACAACACAACACAACAAAAATTAACAATTTTAATGCATGTAGCTCATGAAATTCAAAAACTCACTTTTTTTAATAGAACACATATGAAAAACTGGCTTGATAAGTGAAGAATCAAAATAACAGTTTCCAGATTATACAAGGAGAGCTGAGGACGTATGAATTTCAATGTACATTGATTCGTGTTAACCAGTAGAAATTAAATCAATAAATGGCTTTACATGCAGTTTAACATTACAATTAAGTTGAATAACAGCTTAGTAAATAAATGAAAATGCTGAGGTCTGGTTATAGTGAGGAACATAGAAATAAAGACGTTCAAGATTTTTTACAGGTGAAGGCATTGTTTTCCAGACTTCTTTTTCTTTTTTTACTGAATAAAATAGAATACTTCAAAAGAAAAATATAATCATTATTTAGAAAGCGAGAAGAATATTCTCTAAAATAAACTTACCAAAATACTTATGAGCTGAAGCAATAAACATAGAATTGTACATTATCAATAGGTTCCTGACCAAGCACTTGGATCAACGTTAGCTCTTTAAAAGACCTAGTTACATATAAAAGAATACTTATGTTATTAAGAAGTTTTTGGTAGCATAGCAGTGACAAACATTTAAAAGAAAAAAACGTTGAATGATAAATCAGAGGAACCAATTTTTGTTGACATCCTTACGATATAAGAGTGTATAACTATTATTTATATGAATAACGGACTTCCAGGTGTACACTTTCAAACGTTTAAATAAGTGCAAAAGTGGGTTGATAATTTCTTGTCGTTGAAAAGCCCAGAATTCTTTTGTTTGGAAATCCTTAAATTACCGACTCGGTGGTTAAAGGTTTTGAAAAATGACGAAGAAAACTTTGATGATCAAACAGGTAAGGTCTTCTTTGTATAAATGAGATTGAAATATAAAAAAAAAATTATTATTTTTGCACACCTTAATAACTATTACTATTTAGTCCACAACGACTGAAATTTAGCCACCTTGTGAGCGGTGGAGGATCAACCTCTCAACGCGCCTAAAGTGGTACCACACCAAGCTTGCGGCAAACTATTTACAACATTAATTCACATATACAAGTGGTGATCGATTTCTTTTTTTCATCAATTTTTTATCTCCTTTCATTCTGTTAGTACATTTTCTCGCTCTTTTCTACTTTCGTTCTTACTCTCCTCTCATCAACTATAGATATTTATCCCCTTCTCTAATTTTTCTCCACCTATTTGTCATGCACATTGCAGCTCTATCTCTCAATTGCTCACTTCTTCAAGCGTTCTTAGGTCTTAGGTCCCTCTTCCTCTCTTAATTTCTTCACTTCATTCTCTCACTCTATCAAAGTACTTTGCTCAAGGTGAAAGGGTGTACTGATGACGGCGGGGGTGGGATAGTTAAGAGGCAAGGGGAGTCTTGCTACTATTTTAGTGGGCGCACTGGGTCAGTTACAAGCTATCTGTCTATACATCTTTTTAGAAAGTAAATAGCTGTAAGGTAAAACCTAACTAACAAAATTTTACAATTTCCAAATTTCGTATAAAAATGAATTATTTTAATTAACAATTAATTTGAGAGCGAGTTTTAGGTAGATAATAAGCAAAAATTATGGTTTCCCTTACAAGATCTCATAGTACATAGAGGTACTACAAAAATTAGAAAACTACGAAACATAACCTCAAGAACAATGAATTTTCAGACTATCTGCAAACTCTATTTGAATAGCTGGAAGATTTTAGTAATCAATGTCAGGGTTGTAATGAAAAGCTGATCTTTTACTTAATTAACTCTTTATTCATCGACTTTCACGCTGCTGTTTCAATCTCAATAAATGCTCTGCGTCAGTTTTTTGTCACCTAGGGCTGTTAACATTTGAAGAGAACAAGGTAGTCCGACGTTCAACGGCCCTAAAACGGACCAGTAAGCTAAGCTTTGTCTTGATTGAACTTTCCAGTCAACGTGACTGCCGGAACACCTCAGGGTGATCTTTTTTGGCCTGCTGTTGTAGCACCAAACTGATCGGAAGCAAAATCATAACGCTCTGAAGCGTTGGAGCTGGTTGCAGTGGTATTTTCCAACGTCTCCTGGTGTTACGCCAGAAACGTTGGTGTCCAAAGCACCTTCTTTATTCGCAGAGCTCAGTAAATTTGGTGATTTAAGGTGGGGAGATTGGTTCGTGATGTTTGCCGGTAGGAGACTGTCCCATTTGCTCAAGTTTATTTCTCCTTTATAGCTTTAAAATTAGTTTCGCCCAGCATAGACCACAAAAAGAATTGGTAATTGCTGATTAAATGCTTAGATTAAAGAGGGTAATGTGGGATAGTCGATATCCGAGATAATTCCACTCGTGACGTTCGCCAGTAAATGACTGACTAGATTTAATAGTGACTGGCTTTATGCAGTCTTTTATTGGACGAATCGTTGTCAGAAGTGGTAGTAAAAATTTTTGGGCTTTTGCATCTATATATGAGTGAGAAGTTTAATGTCGTTCCAAAATTTTTATAATAAATAGACAATAAAAAAATTAAAAGTAGGTTATTAACGACACATCTAGTTTTGTTACTTTTGGATATCAATTTATTCGAATACAGATACTGATAAAAAAATTTCTAAATTTAAGAGATATTTTCGAAACACGTGTATCCTACGTCTTATAATTCAGGAACTTAAAATAATTTAATAAGAGGTACTATAAAGTTATTAGAGAAGCTTATACAATTTGATAAAAGCACGTATTAAAATGAATGAAACTCAACTGAAAAAGAAATGTTGCCACCGATTATTATTATTTTAAAAAANAACGATAAACTGCTTTGTTGTCATATTGATTTTTGAAATAGGAAAACTTTCATCATAAAATATTCTTTAAATAATTCGTATTAAATTTAAAATAAGTTATTATGTGTTTATCAATATTCTTCCAATCTTTTCAATATTTACTCGATTCTAGGAACAAGCTTGCTACTTTGTATTTATTTGTTTAACAATGCAGAAAATTTACTTACTTTTGAAGCAATTAAATAATTTCTTTTTAAAAAGAAGTAAAGTATTGTTTTTCAACTAAATTAAGTGAGTATCAGTAAATGAATACTATTGTTTCCACTGAAAATTTAGAAGAAACTATTCTTGCATGAATTATTTTTTAAACAAGTCATATTATACAGTAAATCAGTAATATCAACTAATGTTACTTGATAATCTAGGATATATTTACTTTGTTATATAAAAAAAGACATACAATTTTCATTATATTTTAAAACAAGTATTGCCCCAACAATACATTCTCGCCGTAAGTAAAAGCTTGAGCCGTAGTTCAGGCGCCAGGGTAGTCCTCGCAGCCTTTTGAGGTGTACGGCTCTTCCAAGGTATTTTTATGCAGTTTAATCTCCTGAATTAGAATTTCAAGGGTGAAACCTCAAAAAAGTATGCAAAAAAAGTTTTTAAAAAATGCCTTAGCGTGTCGTAAACATATACTCTAATACGTGTGTGCGAACTGAAACGCTTAAAATGTTAACTGCAAAAAAGAATGTTGTTTCTTAATTTATTGGAATTTTTTTTTAGATTGTAGAGAAAAGTTAAAAGTTAATGGTGACGTGAGGTGCCTTGTGAAAAATTTGTATTATTATACTTTGCCGAGGCTCTAAGAAATTGGAAAAAACTCATATTTCATTAAATAGTAATTCATTATATACGTGATTGTCAAAATCTCTTCAAAATGATTGCAATATGTTATTAATTTTAAAAGTAATGAAACTAAATAACATGTACAAGTTCGTGTCTTTCTCTCGCATGTTCAAGTTTAGATGAGCTGCAAATATGCTGGACTACGACACGAGAGTTCGAAGATTCAAGACCCTGCTTCGATATTTATAAATCCGTACCTTTTCTCTGTTTCAATTATAATACAGGTGTTTTCGAATGAGTACAAAAAAATAAAAAGCGTATTTTATAACTAATAGTTACTTATGTATTTATATATACATATACATACATACATATACGTCATATGTATAACTATAATTATGTATGTATGTACGTACATAAATTTGTATTTGAAAGCAACAAAACTACATTTTCTAAGCTACTTTTAGTATTTTATGATCCTTTTAGTAAAAACTTTTTTTAATGACATTAAAAATATTTGTATATTTGAACATTAAATTTTATTAGAATTTCTAACTTAAACTGAAGCTATTGCTCTCAATACTCTGCAATGCCAAAATTTAGTGTTAATGTAAAATAAAGAAAGTCAATGATTGATTACTCATAATCAAATCGGTTACGGAATCATGCAGGAATTATCTCTTTNACTACTGTATAAATAATTATTTTTTTTACATATTGATGTCTAAATAATTAATACTCTTTTTATTAATTTCTTCTACATCATTCTTAAAATCTCACTATCGATATTAAACTAAATATATTCTATAGACTTCAAACTTTAAATTATTTGTTAAACTTTTATGTTCTAATGCTTTTATGTTAATTTTTAATTTTATTTCAAAACCGTTTATGAAGTTTGCTTCCGATTCATAGTTTTTAAGTTTTATACACATCTTTTTAGCAGTGACATATATATGTAAGATCCTTACAATGAAATCATATGTTTACAACAAACGTTATTTATACGCAAAATTAATGATTCAATTCTATTTCTTTCAAAGCTCTGGAACAAGAAGAAGTATTTAAATTTTTTTATCTTATTTACTGAGATTCTATAGTAATTATGAAAAGCCTAATTTTTTTTAAAAACGGAGTTCTGCCAAGGTATTTACTAAATTCACGTATCAAATAAATATATAATTTTCTTTTTATTCACTCATATCTATATTAAATACAGCATGAAAGTTGTGTTAATTAAAATATAAAATTGACGTAAAACAGTTTTTCGCTAACATTATAAGTTAAGATTTTGATATTCAATTAAGTAAGATTACATAAGTTTGACAGACTTTAAATTACTTTGGAGCTCACTCAAATGACTCAGTTTTTTTGAATTACCACTAGATAATTTTTCTACACAACTAGAAGACACAAAAAATGTGATCTAATTCTTTAGCTAGTATATATTTTCGCTGCAGCAACAGCATCTTGAATTGGAACTTGTAAATCTGAGTATACTACCAAGCTATCGATTGAGTGAGCTTTTAAGTAATTTCAGGCATGGCAAGTTATGTGACACGTCTTACATAATCTAATATCAGATTCCTGAACTATAACGTTAGCTAAAAAACGCTTCGAATTAATTACTCATTTTATTTGATAAAACTTTTATGCTTTATTCAATATGAACATTTGTAAATCAGAAGAACAGCATTAATGTAATATGAGGACTTATAATAAATACCTTTGTTGAACTCAGTATTTTCTTGAAAGTGAGTTTTTTCATAATTAGTAAGTATAGAATCTCGGTGAATAAAATAAAAAAACGTGAAAACTTTTGTTGATCTCATAACTTTGAAAGAAATTAAATTGGTTAAGTAACTTGTGTATGAATAATGTTTATTTTAAAATCATGATTTTATTGTAAGTGTATTATGCATGTGTAAGCAGATAAATTACAATTTAAAAACAACAAAAGTACATGTATCGTTATTAACCTTCTTTCAGAAATTTATAATCCTTTCATTAAAAAAATTTTATTATGACATTAAGCTGTACACGGTATCAGTGCTAAAAAATAACCTTAAACTTGCATAAGCTTTACTTTTTTTGAAATAGGTTTTTTTGATGAATCCATAGTGCAAACTATTTAATTGTTAAAATAATAAAAAATGAAATAGAAAAATGTTTAAAATTTATTTTTAAGTTTTATTAATGAATTATAGGCTTAAGCCATATATTAAATTTTGTAAACTAGTTTCAACGTTTTATATTTCAGAAGAAGTCTCATCATCAAAGAAAATTTTTAAGTTTTCATTGAGAAAATTGATTTGTGTATGCGATTATGTATCATATTTTTTAGAAGAAATTTGATGCAGTAAAATTTGTTAGTTTTCATCATGCGACCTAAATTACATTTTATTCCTAATGCCGTACTTTTTAGATGTACTGTCATAGAAGAAAATTTTATTTTTTCATTGCGCAGTGACATTTTTATGTTAGGTAGAATTTCATTATACATTATAAAAAGTGTCATGCAAGAAAATGCATACGTTTTTATTGTGCTAAAAAGGTATGTTAGGCCAATGTCATTCCTTCAGGAGAGGTGACATAAGTTTGAGAAGATGTGTCATAGGTTTTAGGGAAAATGTGAAAAACTAGACTTTATGGCATGAATAAGCACTTTTAAAAATGAAGCCCAATATCAGCAACCCAACGATAAACTGCTTTGTTGTCATATTGATTTTTGAAATAGGAAAACTTTCATCATAAAATATTCTTTAAATAATTCGTATTAAATTTAAAATAAGTTATTATGTGTTTATCAATATTCTTCCAATCTTTTCAATATTTACTCGATTCTAGGAACAAGCTTGCTACTTTGTATTTATTTGTTTAACAATGCAGAAAATTTACTTACTTTTGAAGCAATTAAATAATTTCTTTTTAAAAAGAAGTAAAGTATTGTTTTTCAACTAAATTAAGTGAGTATCAGTAAATGAATACTATTGTTTCCACTGAAAATTTAGAAGAAACTATTCTTGCATGAATTATTTTTTAAACAAGTCATATTATACAGTAAATCAGTAATATCAACTAATGTTACTTGATAATCTAGGATATATTTACTTTGTTATATAAAAAAAGACATACAATTTTCATTATATTTTAAAACAAGTATTGCCCCAACAATACATTCTCGCCGTAAGTAAAAGCTTGAGCCGTAGTTCAGGCGCCAGGGTAGTCCTCGCAGCCTTTTGAGGTGTACGGCTCTTCCAAGGTATTTTTATGCAGTTTAATCTCCTGAATTAGAATTTCAAGGGTGAAACCTCAAAAAAGTATGCAAAAAAAGTTTTTAAAAAATGCCTTAGCGTGTCGTAAACATATACTCTAATACGTGTGTGCGAACTGAAACGCTTAAAATGTTAACTGCAAAAAAGAATGTTGTTTCTTAATTTATTGGAATTTTTTTTTAGATTGTAGAGAAAAGTTAAAAGTTAATGGTGACGTGAGGTGCCTTGTGAAAAATTTGTATTATTATACTTTGCCGAGGCTCTAAGAAATTGGAAAAAACTCATATTTCAGAACTTTAAGGATTTTGTACTTAAAAACTGTAGGGTTAAGGTAAGTACATTCTGATAGTTTTTTTTGTTCAAAATACGCCAAAAAATAAGAAAAAAAAGTTTTTGATAAGAAAAAAACGTAGTTTTAAAAATTGTTTATAAAAACTGTTAATAACTGTTTTTGTGTATTTTTTTGAGGTTTCATTCTCGAAGTTTTAATTCAGGAGATAAAACTGAGTTAGGAAAACATTAGGGGAGCCATAGACCTTAAAAGGCCATGGGTACTCCCCTGGTGATGGCACCCAGATTAAAAAGCAATCGCTAAAGGATAGTTATTTTCGTACCACAAATACGTTAAAAACAAAAAATGGTGATTACAGGCCAAAATAAATTTTTCCATACTTAACCTAATGTGAGAATTCCACAAGTTTTCAGTATACTAGTCCAACTTTAAGTCTGCTGTAAAGTTGCCTGCTTTAGACTACGTTGCTTTTTGCATACAACTAACTCAAATTTTAGAGTAACCTTAAGCAAGATTCTCATAGATGTAGCATAACGGAAGTCTTTCTAAAGTCTTATGTAAAACTAGAATGTAACTGCTCAGGATAAACGAAAAGATTCTAATTCTACAAAAATGTTCTTAACGTTGAGAGCGTTAAATAAAAATTTTATAAATCTTTATATGATCATGGTAACTACAGTAAATATCGTTATATAAAAATTACATAATTACATTATAATGATAAGACATTATTCCAAATGTTTATGGCTCCAATTTTATAAACGAAATTATCTATTAAAGTCATAAGTCAATATTCATAATTATGGCAACTGAGAATAATAAAAGATCATGAAAAGTGTAAGTACTTTTTAAAACTATTACAAGAGAATTAGAGAAATTCATATGATAGAATCCTACTTCTCAAAGTAATTTTAACAAAACACGACATTTTTTAGTCACATTTAAGGCTGTACTCACTTTCATTTACATACATTCTTTGTTCTAAACCATGGTTACCAATACTGAAATAAATTTAACGCAGTATATGGTACAGTGATTCTAGAGAACTTCAAAATGTCAGTTACAATTAACAGAAACTTTTTTTTAAAATAGTAGACTGATGATTGTCAGTCGTCAATCTACTTTTTAATTATACTGTCACTAGATGACATGCTATATTTTTATCTGTGAATTAATTTTGATCAGAAAGTAGGTATAAACTTTCGAGAAAAATGTATTTGAGTTCCTGATTCAGTGAGAGCTACCACAATAAAATTTTAACGGGTACGATGGTAGGCTTATGAATCCATGCATATAAGCTAGGTAGCGCATCTTTAAACGAAGCAAACTATTTTATTTAGAGAAAAGATATGTATGATCTGGGATACTTGAATTTCATGACCTTTAGAAACATACGATTACATAACAAAATGCCTTTACATGTCAAAAATTTTCAAGTAAGCCTTATCGTATGTTATTTATTATTATTCTGTGTAGTCAAATAGTTTATCAAATAGAAACTTTATTTTAATAATTTAGAAAGTAATTGTATTGAGAATGAAACACAAATTTTATTTTATTTTTCGTACATTTTCTGTGTGACTATATAAAACTATTATTTTGAGAAAAATTAACCGATTAATTCATAACTATAAACCATTATAACAATCAATTTTCACACCAATCATAAAAAACGAACCATACACTCTTACCGTTATGAGATGCTGGGTCGAATAGTACGCCGAAAGAGCTCGATAGTTCGACAGTCAACGTAGAGTGGCAAGATGAAAGAGCTCCTCGGTCCTCTTATCCATATTGGTTGGTGCCAAAAATAGCAATAGACGCTCCATACATGGAAATCCGTCTAACTTCAGCATTTGCTATCTTCCTTCCTACATACTACACTAAGCTATCTTAGTAAAGATACCACAAAGTAAGATACGATGTTTAGCCCTTAATATATTGTAAAATAACGGTTGTATAAATTACATAGGCTAGTATTTATTATTTTAGAATATCTGGCAAATTTACTATCGTTAAAAGTTTTACCTCGACATCGTTATTGGAAGAATAATAGATATTGTGATTACCTACACCGAAAAAAATTTTGTCAACTCAAATTAATGCATTTATTTGAATATTTAACTATTTGAATCGAATGAACCGTAACTTAATTCAATAAAATAAGTTTTTGTATAAATTAAATAACTTAATAAGGCACTTGCATTCTTTAGTTCTAAAAATATGTATGAGAAAATAAGAAATATTCTAAAATACAATAAATACATGATTTATCAGCAACCAATAAATGTCTTACACCAATATTGGCAATTATGTAACACATTTGATAAAACTTTACTACTTTAATTAAGATAAATATCAGTCGATTAAAAGTAAAGCATTTATGTAATATTTGGACTGGTAATCAGTATGAGTTTGTCAAACTCCGTATTTTCGTAAAAGTTAGTTTTTTCATAATTAAAATAGATTTTTACTGAATAAATTAAAAAACTTGAATTCTTTTTATTGATCTTATGACTTTGGAAAAATAAAAATTGGTTTAGTAAATTATGTATGAATGATGTTTATTGTAGAATCATGTTTTTATTGTAAGTATGTATGTATGTATGTGTGTATGTATGTATATATGTGTGTATGTATGCATGTATGTATGTATGTATGTATGTATGTATGTATGTATGTATGTGTGTATGTATGCATGTATGTATGTATGTATGTATTGTATGTATGTATGTATGTATGTATGTATGTATGTATGTGTGTATGTATGCATGTATGTATGTATGTATGTATGTATGTATGTATGTATGTATGTATGTATGTATGTATGTATGTATGTATGTACGTACATAAATTTGTATTTGAAAGCAACAAAACTACATTTTCTAAGCTACTTTTAGTATTTTATGATCCTTTTAGTAAAAACTTTTTTTAATGACATTAAAAATATTTGTATATTTGAACATTAAATTTTATTAGAATTTCTAACTTAAACTGAAGCTATTGCTCTCAATACTCTGCAATGCCAAAATTTAGTGTTAATGTAAAATAAAGAAAGTCAATGATTGATTACTCATAATCAAATCGGTTACGGAATCATGCAGGAATTATCTCTTTTTTGAGAAATATTTGTCGTAATTAGGGTGTACATATAATAATCGTGCTGACAATAACCTCAAACTTACATGAGCTTCACTTTTAATGAAAGGCAGTTTTTTTTATAGATTTTGTGACTTTGTATGGGAAACTGTATTAAAAGAAAAAATTTTCATTTCTACAACTAGTATTTGTATTGGACGATTTGAACTCAAAAAGTAATCAATTACTTGATATTAAGATATTAGCCATTTTCACTACTGTGTTTTATAAGGTATTCTCACTTCTAACGTCATCATGGACAAATTTTTAATTAAAAAAATTTTTAATTAATAATCAAAAATCTATGCTGCCATATTGCAAAGCAGGTGTCATCAGATGCTTGTAAAGGGTTTTAAAAAATGTTTTCCGGCTTTACTTTTTGCCCACGACAGCTTTATTTATCGATTTCACTTATTTATAAAGAAATAATGCGGTATATCTAATACCCATTCGATAGCTTGTGAAAAGGAGAAGTTTTTGTAATCAAATCGAGTAACTGGAATATCTCAATAAACTTTATAGTCATGATTAAACTTATTGTGTGAATTCAAAATTTGTCCCCCAGCCCTCGCCATTTTGCATGATGATGTCAGAAGTGAAAATGCTTTATTCGGTTAACAGTCTTTCATTAAGTTATCACAACTATCTTCAAAACATACTGTACATGATATGAAATCTTTTAGGAAAATGAGTCGATTATTCTAACAAAGAAACAGAATTTATCATAAGATACAGAGTATGGAAAAAATGAGTTAGTGACAGCAAAAAATTGTAGTGAAAATAAATTGGCCCACACGAAACTATTGAGGTTGGAAGAGCTTAGCGCTAACAGCTGTTGGAGGTGTACATGGATTTACCAGGTGTATTCAAATCTTCTTACTTAATAGGTAATCTTAACTTTTTACTTTAAGATCTCAATGAAACTTCATACTAGTTTTTGATTAACAGCCATATTGGATCCCCAGCGATGAAGTAATTTCTCGATATATCGTGCTGTAGCTTGATTTTACACTGAAAAGTTGAACGGAACTCGATTTTTTATCAGTCATTTAATCTTTACATATATAATCAAGCTACAGTACAAAACAAAAATATACTTCATCGGTGTAGATCGGGTATACACTTGGAATTGAGAACTGGACCTCAGATATGGCTAAGGACTTCGAGTAAGAAATAAAGATGACCACAACGTTAAAAATAGTCTAACAGATCAGAAAAATACATTTTTACACCTGCCAAAGCTCTTTGTGCAGTTTACGAAGTTAAAGGTGACCTTGCTTTTTTATCTCAAGACTAGATTGAATTTGAGACTAATTTTTGATATGCACCAATCATTGCGGATCTCCAGCGATAAAGTGATTTTTTATCGTCTAGTACTGTGGATTCATTACACACTTCAAGATTAAAGAAGCTTCGCAAAAATCATTCATTGAAAATTATTTGTTTTAAATTATTAAATAATTTTTAAATACATGTTACAATACACGAATACATTTGAGGAAATCCACAAAAAATATGAAAAAAATTTTTTGAGGTACACCTTCGAGATAGAGCTCATTTTACTTATAATGTGATGTGCTATGATGATAAAATTTTGAACACGAGGTTAAATGAGGGTGCTAACCCTTTTTTCGTGATTTATATGCTAATATTATATCTGTATCATCACATATATAGATATAATTTTAACATGTAAAACGCAGAAAAAAGGTGTTACACTCAATAAAACCCGCGTTCAATATTTTTTCCTGATAGTACATGGCACTAAAAGTAAAATGAGCCCTATTGTGAAGGTGTGCCTCAAAAACAATTTTTTAATTAAAATGGGGGACCAAAACGGGATATTTTTTGTGGATTTCCTTATATAAATCTAGTGCACTGCTTATTAGCCTATCATCCTTTCTTATACCATGCATTAAACATAATGAAAAGAAAATTCGGCTGAATCTTTTGAAATATACCATAAAATATCTCAATATGTATGAATTAACAGAAAGACCGAGAGTTTGTGAATAAAAATATGTGGGGTTAAAAGTTATGGATGTTTATTAATATATCCATTAATTTGTGTAACCAGTAAGTGTACAGTTTTTATACTGGCCGTAAAGATTCAGTATCTTAATAAAAGGACATTTACACAATGCTCATTTAAAATAAAATTGCTGATTATAATTGCACATACACGTGCACATATGACAACGGTTATTTTTTGTTTATCTATCTACCGTCCCATTAATAATTTTGCGTTTTATGAATAATTCTTAACATTATGTTTGGGAAAAAAATTGAAACATATACTCAACAAATTTGTAATAATTTTTTGAATATCTTATAGTTTTTTCTAAAGTTTTTACCTACATTTCAAAGAAAAATAACTGAAAAACTGATACTTAAGGTTATTTTAATACATAATTCAATGCATCTGTTTTTATGAGCGGTAATATTTTTTTTCCTGTAGGAAGACCGTAGAAATCGTTTTTTTAGTCGACCTTGCTTCCTTTCCAAAATGTGGCATATTTTTTCGTATTTGGATGTTACGACACATTAGAAAAAAACTGTCAAATAAATATTGGATGTCTGCATCGATCAGCCATACATGCAAAACATTTTTGGTAATTTACTTTATCAAAATAATGACATTAACTAGGCTATGTGTGCATCATATATATACACATGTGCGCACAATGACCTATTCGCTATAAGTAGATAGGCTATGCCAGTTCTGGAACAGCTATTCCAGTTCCGGCGCCGATTTTGGCACAGATAGTCTCTCCCTTCTGGCATTCTTGGAATGGCTGTTCTAGAACCAGCGCCAATTGTAGAAAAAGTAGCCCCCCCCCTACCGCAGACGTTCTTTGCTTGCTCCCCCTCGCTAGGTGTTTTAAAGGTGGCTGGCAATAAGTGGTTTAACAACCAACTGAGGCTTTGTTCCGAATTTAGCCGTTAATGTAGGCATTGGTGATGTCTGTGACTCCGACGGAATCATAGACTTTGTTGCTAAGAAAGTTATTTAGTTTAATAAAATCAAATTATATTCTTTTATGTATATA